>VDFB02263354.1:154881-182280 GCA_007258455.2 Sequoia sempervirens
AAACTCCATTTTAAGCTGTTCTTCGGACGTCTGCCGCCTGAACTCTGAGAGTCGGATGACTGCACTTGATATCTCGTTGGATAAGCAGACTAGCTGGCAACAAATTGACTGTCTTCGGCATCGAAACTGACGAGATTTACCCCTGCCTTGAAATGGGCGCCCTCAGGCTAGAGGCGCGCTTTTGCCTGAAAAGAGCAAAATTCTTATCTCCTAAAATTTAGGGATTTTGACTTCTGTCGCTGATAACCAGAGCTGTGAGTCTCGGAACGCCTCGCTGGATAGCTCGACGGATAGCCAGACTGATTCTGAAGAGATTGACTGTATGCTTGAGCACTTTCAGCAAGATCTTAACCTCCAACAAGTTGGGCGCCCCTGAGCTATACTTGCACTTTGTGAATTTTCCTTTGAAAAATCTTCGTATTTTGACCACTGAAAACTCCGTTTCGATCATTGAAACGACCGTGTACAATGTGAAATGCCGTCGTGAGATGCTCCTCCATTGTGAAAAGCTCCATTCTGAGTCTCTGCTTCAGGTTCTGATCAATATAACTGACTTTGACCGACAAAATATTGACAAAAACTCCATGCTTGACATTGCCCAAAACTGTGTTTTACATCAAATTAGCAAGGTTTAGACTTTTAAATGCAAAATGCCTTGATGAAGCAAAAATTTGGTTTGGGTACAACACTTTCCAAGTTGACATTCTCTACAAATGATGTTAGAAGGTTTTGTTATCCTTGGCATATCTCTCACAGCATTTGATTTGCTAACTTTGACAATATTATCAAAGTTTAGATGGCCTAGCCTTTTGTGCCACAACCAACTCTCATCCTCTTGTACTAAATTGCAGCTTTCACAATTTATCTCTTTTAGGACATATAAATTTTGTTTCCTCTCAGCTTGAGCAACCAGCTTTCCATCTTTCTTGATATCACATGTATTAGAAAGAAATGTGATACTATGTCCTTGATCACAAAGTTGACTAACACTTAGAAGATTTTCTTTTAGGCCCTTAACATACAAAACATTTTCTGTTTTTGTTCTTCCATTATCTAGACTAAGTGTACCTTTTCCTTTTATTTGTTTTCTTGTATTATCACCAAATCTTACTGTTCCTTCATCAGTAGGTTCAAGAGAGATGAATTTGCTCTTGTCACCTGTCATGTGCTTTGAGCACCCACTATCAATGTACCATCTATCTTTCTTACTTTCAGCATGTAAGGCAGTTTGGATGAACATTGATTTCTCCTTTTTCCTCCATACTTTGATAGGTATTTCTTTCCTTTTAATAGACTTATCTACCTTCTTGTTTTGTTTTGGAGAGTTATTAAAAACTGACCTACAAGCTTGAGCATTGTGCCCAAGATTATTACATTTGTAGCATAGACCATTATAGTCCATTAAAGGTGTGAAAGGATTATAATCTCTCCTAAGGTAGCTAGAACTATTTTTCACTTTATTTTTACAATCTAAGGCTTTGTGCCCAAATTTGTTACATACAAAACAATAGCCATTAAATGCATAGAAGTGCCTACTATTCAATCTTCTTTTAGAATCAGCACTTATCCAATCTTCTTCTCCTTGCTTTGAGAAAGTCTTGAAATCTTCTTTGGAGTTAGTGACCTTCTTGGATTGTTCTTCAAAACAGCTTCCCATTTTGCTTTGAAGAAAATCTTGAGCCTTCATTAGCTCAATCAGCTTGCTGGATTCTTCACCAATCTTTGAGTGTTGATCCTTTGCTTTCTCCAATTCCAACTTTAGCATTGCTATCTCTTGCTCCAGCTTGTCACATTTCATCTCCTTTGTGTTGAGTTTGTTTTTCAATTCATCTTCATTTCTTTCAGCTTCCATGATTTGAGCTCTCAAATCTTCAATGGTTTTGCTTGAATTCTCTAAGTCATTTGTCATTTCTTTGATCTTCAACTTGTACTTGGCAGCCTTCTTCTTCAAGTCTTCATTTTTCTTGTAAGCATAGTGCAATTCTTCCTCAAGATCTACTTCCTCTCCTTCATCTTGATCTATTTCTTCTTCTTCTTCACATTCTTGTTCAACTTTTTGTTCTTCACATTCAGCCATAAACAATATTTCATCTTCCTCATTGCTTGAGCTATCTTCACTTTGTTCTTCAGAGGAGCTGCTATCTTTCTTTGAATAAAAACTCTTTTTATGTTTTTGAAATTTCTTCTTTGAGTTGAAATTCTTCTTTCCCTTTTTCTTATTGCTGATTTCCTTTTCTTCTTCACTAGAACTGCTTTCATTTTGAGGACATTTTGAAGCATAATGTCCAACTTTTCCACAATTGAAGCATTTAAAAGGAAATTTTCCTTTGTATTTTCCTTTTCCTTTCTTAAGTTTTCCCATGAAGTAAGATTCAGCTTCATCACTTGATTTTTCATCCTTTTCTTCATGCTTGTTCTTGCCCTTTTTGGTTGCTTTGAATGAGACTTCTTTTTGTGGTGATTTACCTTCAATCCTCATCTCATAGGCAGCAAGAATACCATGTAATTCATCCTTCTTCAGCTGGTCTAGATTTGTTAGTTCTTCCAATGCTGCAACTTTGGCCTCAAATTTTGTAGAAAGAGATCTTAGAATTTTGTCAATAATGAATTCATCCTTGATTTCTTCACCAAGTCCCCTCATGATATTCACTAATTCATCAACACGAAGAAAATATGAAGCAATGTCTTCATCATCCTCCATTTTGAGAGTTTCCAACTTTCTTCTATGAGTTTGCAACTTTGCTTTCTTAACTTTTGCATCTCCTTCATAGATATTTTGAAGCTTGTCCCAAATCTCTTTTGCTGATTTGCACCTCATGACTTTTGTAAATTCAGAATCTGTTAGGCTGCAAAGAAGAGCATGCTTAGCTTTTGCATTGTCTTCACTTCTCTTCTTTCCTGCTTGATCCGTTGGAGGGGTAGCTGGAGGTGAATACCCATCTACAACAGATTGCCACACATCAAACCCAAGTGCATTCAAGTATGCTTCCATCTTGATATTCCAGAATGCATAATTAGTCCCATCAAAGATGGGTGCTTTCACCATGTTGCTTTGATTTGCCATAAGTGCTCTTAAGGATCTCCTTCAAGCGATTAAGCTATTAAGAAGGACCTTGCTCTGATACCAATTGAAGAGCACAAAAGATTTACTGAGAGGGGGGGGGGTGAATCAGTAAATCAATAATAAAACTTTTTATTCTCAATCTTTTTAAACTTGCTACAATCAACCTATTTGATTTGAATCAATTTCCCCAAGTTGACACAACTTTATTGAAATAATAATTTTTAAGTAGGCACCAACCTACAGTTTTACAACTAGGTGATTTAGTAGAATGAAATCTACAAGGAACACCTAGACCTCTACAGATTTTAGTAGACACCTGCCTACAAGGAGCACCAACCCCTAAATGCAAGGCACCAAACCTTGACTTGATGGATGAAGCAATTGTTCTCAATCAGATCTGCAATCTGCCAATTCTCCAATCTGCCTTTGTGATATAACTTCTCTCACTCAGCCCACACAAGAAGAAAGGCTTCTGATTCTGACTTCTTGAACTTCTCAACCACACCTTCAGTTTTGAATGGTATGATAAATATATAATTTGACCAAAGGTTACAACTATTGGTGATCACAACTCTTGCCTTTTTATCTGTCAGTCACATCCTTTGAGCTGTGCCTCTTTGTCAATTTGATTTTTAATTGATAATTATCTTTCTGTTTACACACAGAACTAATTACTTCTAAAAACTCAAAATCGCATTCTTCTTAACATTCTTATTTGTGTCTTTTTGATAGACCACGTCCTTTCAACCTGAAACGTGCCCCTTTTTGATATTGATTCAACCAGATTTCTTCAGAAAGACGTATTTGAATTATACAGATTGTATTTTTAATTTGTATTTTGAAGACACGTCCTTTTTTTGAGATTATACAGATCGTATTTTTGATTTATATCTTCAGATCGTATTTTTTGATTTGCATTTTGAAGACACGTCTTCAAACGCGTCTTTTGAGATTTGTCTCTCTTTTAAAAAACGTTTTTTGTTATTAAAAGAAGACCCAAGTGCTTTATGCGTATTTCTTTTAGACGATTTTTTTAGGCACCGTTTGATTTTGATTAAGTCAAAGAAACACGACTTTTATATTTACTTTAAGCCGCTGAGTTTTATGCGTGGATTACTTGACTTAATACGTGACATTTTAACTCATACGTATTGATTTGTTTTTATACGTTTCTTTTATATTCCTTGTGCGTGGCTTTTAATTTATTCTTCATACGCCGTTTATATTGCCTTCTTTATATTTCCCGTGACTCATCTCTTTTTTTTTTTTTTTGGCGTCTTGCATAAGACTAGTGTTTGTTTTGAACTTTTGATAATATATTTGATTTAACTGAAACTGAACAACGAACCTGAATCTGAAGAAAATCTTATCCACAAGATACGTCTTGATGTGAGATATAGTTGCTGATCTGCGTATATACTGTCTGATCGTCATTCCATCGAGCTGAGTGAATGTCAACAGGCTTGACTACAAATTCTGAGTATCTTATCCATTGAGATCAATGACTGCAAACTGTAGAATTTCAACATTTTTAGCCATCATCACCAATTTACTCTATTGAGCTCAATAATGAAATATCCATCTTTAGTGATCAGATTTAAGCTAAATCCTGACATCAATGACAACTCTTCTAACAGAAACATCTTTGATTATGTAAGCAGTTAAAATCACAACCTCTTCTACGTTGCTGCCTCAATCTTAAATCTCACAATTTACAGCTGGAATTAACCAACAAAATCAAATGTATTGAAAAGCCTTTAATGAAAGCAATGTGTATGACAAAACGTGTCTATGAAACCTACTGTCTTCTTGTCTATTGCTACTCACCTTGAGTACTTTTTTAACTTGTTAGTAATGGCCAAATGTCATGCCATTTCTCTTCAACCTTGGACAAAACTCTTTGGTCTATGAGCATGCTTGTAGATGCCCATTATGTGCATAATACAACTGCTGTTATACGAAAATCAGATTTGGAAATTTGTTGCAACCATTTCCTCGTGTGCATTATAATGATTGAAAATGCATGCTACAATCTTGCCATGCCTGTTACAGCTTCTTATGTGCATACCACAATCATCATTTTACATGGATAGGCATGCTACAATCTTGCATTAGCAGTATTCTACATAATTGTGATGCTCAAATGCATGATACCACAATGTCATGCTGAAAAATCAAAGCTGTACATCCATGATTGTAATATTTTGTTTGTTGTAGTGTGCGATCATACCACACTGAATCCGTCATTTGAGCTTGAACCTAGACAAATTCACCATGCATAACTGAATTTCTTGTATTAATGATTTTGATGATCTCAATCAGCTTGCTTTAGCTTGTCTAGTTTTCCTGCTTGGAGTATCTCTCTTTTACCTTTCTTGTTATGTGTATTTTACAAGTGATGAGAACAAGCATACAGATGCATATGAACATGAGAATCTGAAAAAGCCACAAACTCTTCCTGTCTTTGATTGAACTTGATAGCCACTACATAATCACCTTCAAGCCATACAAGTGGATTTGGTCTCCTACTTGCTTCAATCGGCAAATGGAACCATAAAACAATTGGAGGCCCTTTCTAAGTGCGACTCAATGTGAGGGCTGCTCTAACATGTGGATGCAAATCAAAATGTTTCCAAACATTAACCACTTGCAATGATGATGGGGACACCTCTATGGGCTGTTTCCTCTTGATGGTTTCCTTCTTGAAGGACTTTACTTCTCTTATTGCTACTTCTTCACTTGTAGTTGCTTGGATTACTTCTTTCTGGATTTTAGATGCCTCTTCCTTCTTGGACTCCCCTTTACGATTCTTTGCATTAACAATGAAGATTCCAACACTTGGCATTATAATGCCCATTCATGTTGCAATGAGTACAACAAATTTTTCCCATGATATTGGACAATAGTTTCTTCTTCTTGCATTGCTTTCCTTGATGTCCTCAAGCATGATCTTTACAACATTTTGTCTTTTTGCCCCCTACTCCCTGCTCTTCTATTTGGCTTGGCAAATGTTGCAAGTAACTTTCTTTCTTTCTAAAGTACTTGGATAGCTTGGTGATGGATTGCTTCTTCCAACCATATTTCAAAAACTTGGACTAGACAAAAGCTTAGAAAACCCAAATTTGCCTTAGACTCAATGACTTGGAAAAACTCAACAAGACTTTAAAACTTTTTTAAATACTTAAATTCTTTTAGAAAACATAAATTTTAACAGAAAAACCTAAGTTACTGATTTGAGTTTGGGTTCAAGTTCAGTTTATGGGTTTAGTCAAAAAAAAAATTGGGGTTTTGTCCATACAAAACAGATATATATATACACACAACAGTAATTAAGTTCAAAATACCACACATAGCATCATAAAATTAAAATTAACTGCATTGTTGCATTTCTCCTTCCAAGTAAGCATCAGCAAAGATTGTCTAATTAGAGGACGATATTATAGATGAAGACTTGTAGGCAAACTTGGAAACTTGGACTTGAAGAGTACATGGCAAATCAAATGAATTCAATGGGAGTTTGGGGGCAATGCCCCCAACAAGGTTGAGAGGCAACACCCCTTGCAGGTTTGGGGCAGCACCCCGCCCAGGTCAAGGGGTTAGTGCTCCCATGGGATTAGGGCATTGCCCCAATGGGGTGGCGCCCCTCATAGGGGTCCGAGGGCAGCACCCCTAGCGGAGTTGGGAAACACCCCTCATGGGAGTCAGTGGGCAACACCCCCAGTCGAGGGGCAAGCGCCCTTAGGTCGGGGGCAACGTCTGGTGGGGTTGAGGGGCGAGCCCCCACACCAAGCCCAAATTAAGACCTCCAAAACCACACAAACCTTCATGGCGTACATCATTTTGCATTCACAATAAGACCCAAATTAAGACCTTCAAAGCCACATAAAACTTCATGGCAAATATCATTTCAGGGTTAGGGGGCAAATTGGACTTTTTAAAGTTAAAAAAAGTCAAAAATTTAAAAATGTCACAAAAAATCTTCATACATGCCCAAAGACGCCTCGGGTCCACCCGGATTCAATGGGGCCAAACTCACAGGGGAACGAACCTGGACCCCAAACACGGGTCAGACTGGACCGAGACCCGGGGGCCCCCAAGGGCGAACCGGTAACTTAGAGAAAAACAATTACAAAATGTATCAAATGAGTTAGTAGAACATTGAGGAAGTGTTTTCTATTAGATTTAAATACAAGAAAAGTATAATATCACATCATAATGTGAATATAACAGCTAGCCAATAAACATTTTCAAAAGTTACATGTAAGTGACAACAATTTATAATTTCCTCTTCCCCGCTCTAGTGACAAACTAGGGCTTACTTCTCGCAATCAATTGCAACTCCACTCTTGTACTAAAAGGTTGTGGCTCCATCTTGGAATTAGATGGCAATTACTCCTTTGCCTCAAGTTCAACATCATTTGCAATAATGTTATCCATTCCAATCTCTCCTTTTGTTGCAACCTCCTATGCTTGCTTCTCGAAATCAACAATTGTGTTTTCTATTAACATGAGGGTGTATTCATCCTATGCAGTCCACTCTCTATATTCAATCTCATTCAATTCTATAGGCGCTTAAATAGTTGTGTCCACCTTTCTTGTGCAAAGATAAATATTGTATTGCACAATAATGAGGTCATTGAGGCATTGTTGTGACAACTTGTGCTTTTTCACATGAATGGCCCCAAGCAAATTTCAACTGCACTCAATTCAAGAAGCACTATATAGTTTAAACAAAGTATGAAGGACTAGATTTTGAGGATTTGGGCTATTTCCACCTCAATCTTCCCACCGAGAGGTTGCAAATAAAAAATTTCAAAAGTTTATAAGAAATAATTGTAAGATTTAAGTGAAAGCTCTAGTTTCTTGTTACCTAATGTTTAAGTGATTCTCCCTCAAATAACTAGTGGTAAAGAAAAAAGCCTCCCCTTAAATTTCTTGTAATAATGCAACTCTTGAATAATCAAATCCCTCACCTCAACATTAGGGGTTTTCCTCTCGATGTAAGTTGAGGGACCCTCCATAACCTCCCCATTAATATTTGTGAAGTCTATTGAGAAGAAAAACTTGGGGTTGAGCGAGTACCCCATTGCATAAAAGGATTTTATTTCACCTCAAGTCAATGATCTCCCAAATGGGTTTAAATTTTCCTCTATCTTCCATGTAATAGTTTTGGATGGCCTTTTTTCCCCTATCCATGGCCCCATAAATGTATCCCATCAGGTTTTGCTTCCCTTCCACCAAGCACAAAACCCTAACCAAAGGCTCCATCACCTACAATAAATAAATTAAAGTTACAATTAAAATAAATACTTCAAAAGGTGTGAAATTAAAGGATTCAATTTAAATTTAAATTGAAGTTTGAAGTTATGACCATCTGTGAAGAGCCGTGCAAAATTTGACTCCAAAATTTTTGTTTTGACCCCTTTGTAACCTTGACAACACCTGATGTGTGAGCTGATATTACGCTGTTATAAATCTCTGATTGTTTATTTGATTTGAAGGGAGCTCGTTTGTATTTTGTGATGTATTTTACTTCGGATTGATAACTTCTTTCTTGTCTCAAGAAAACAAGGAATATGCATTCAAGAGTAAGTATAAATGCTGATATCTTCCATATGCACAATTTCCATGTTGTTGCATCATATTTCCATTACAATCTAAATATGAAATATGTCATAATACTACCCAAAAAAGACTACTGAGAAATGCATACAGCAAATTGATATCCCATATCAGGACATAGGTGAGACTGAGAGTTAAGGACAGCAATGAGAATATTTGATTAGCGACAATACACGGCTGTTACAACAGAAATAGACATGACTTCCCTGAGATTACATTAACTGAGACTGCATTCAACTCCATGAACTTAGCAACCAGACAATCCCCTTCTTAACAAGTATCTATAGCACATCCAAACTACAAACATTACATTAAAGGATGCTCAGATCAGGTTAGGCCAGTTGGTACTCAGCTAAAATCAGCATTAAACATTTCCTTTCTACCCTGAATACAGATTACTCTCTTCATCTAACATACAAAACACAGACCACCATTGGAAAATTGCATATCAATATTGTTTTGGACTGTATCAGCAGTCTGTAATACAATTTCTGAGTGTGAAACAAGTTAAGAACACATACAACAGTGATTAAAGGTGCTTGCAGCAATTGGTATATAGTTTCTGAGTGAGATTCCTTCAAACTAATGACAGCAGTTTATGTTTAGGTTAACATCACACAGAAAATAATAAGCAAAATGCTTGACCTGACCTGGAGATGTCTTCAATGCCTTGGTGCAGCGCCCAGCCTCATATGAAAAGCCACGAATCAACTTCTACAACTCACGTTTTGCTGGAAATTTCGAGCCAGATTTCAGCACAAATATAGGCGCTTTACTTAGGAAAATCCGCGTCCTTATTCATTATCATCTGCCTATTGCAGCAATATTTCCAACCCAGAAATAAGATTCTGATTTGAAGGAAGTCGCCTAAGTTTCTTCAAATCCTAAAGCCTTCCAAAGGGAATTATTAATCAAGACTCCAAATTAGGTCAGCAAGGCAACCAAAATGTTCAGGAGGCAAAGATACACCAAATGTAGGAAGGCTTTGTTTCTTCACACAAAATCTTCAATGGTACCCACGCTAGGAGTGATCTTCCACACTTTCGAAGGAAACACTAGCCAGTTAGGGTTCTCAAGCTCAAAGACTAGGAAACACAAGTTCTCCATAGGAGTAATTTTGGTTTCAAAGATATCCTCCAAAGGTGTGCTGCTTCAAATATGGTACCCACAAGGCACAATAAAGAGCTAAAAAATTTCTCACTTTAATCATTTTTACAAAATTTTCAAGTGACCCTTTTTTAAAAGTTATTATTGTTCAAATGTTTCCCAAGTCACTTTAACTCATAAAGTGACTTTTGAATATTTCCTTGGTCACAATAAAATTTTAGAGATTACGGGTTTAGATTCGAGGGGCGGAGTTTAGAATCACGAGAACCCGATGCGTGGAATCACGAACAAAATTTTTTTTTAGGGGTTGGAGTGCGTATGGAGTACGTGTGTGTATATATATATATATATATATAATTTAATATAATGCTATAATCTATATATATGTATTATATACATACGAAAATAAAGAGAAACTATGGAATGAGCCTTTAAAACTAAATCATTTCATAGGTATGATACTTGATCATTGATCAATGCCAAATGCCAAATGCCAAAGATAAATATTCACGATCATTGATCATTGATCGAGCAAGATTCATCATACATTTACCCTGGCAAACACATTCCCAGGTCTGAGATATTTATAAACTCATTGTATTACTTGTAACTGCTGTTCATTCTATTATCTGGTGTTATAAATCAATGTATTTGCTGCTACAAATAGACTGTGAGAAGTTGTAAAAGATTATAACCTTGTCTCAGATTGAGTACAGACTTTCTTCTATCTGCTGTTAATTTTCTGAGGATTAACTTCATACATCAGTTCTAAATAGAACACAGGAAGTTCTTGCAATAAGTCTGAATATGCTTAGTAAACTATGAAATGATCAATGCTGTTTTAGGGTTAGGAGGAAAAAAAAATTAAGAAAAAAGAGTTTTTTAATCAATTTTGGGCTTTTAGCACGGCCCATAGGTTGTCCCAGGTTAGGTAATGGAGTTGATGGCAGATGCGCGCAGTCTTGACAATGAGTTACGCGGGGTGTGGTCGCGAACCACAGCGACTTGTGCAGGCTGCCGCACACCTGTCGCGTATTAACGTATGAGCAACCGAGCGAAGACTTTTGAGGCGGGTTCCCGAGGCACGTAGTGCGAATCCGGTAACCACCCGGATAAAGGTGATTTAATTGTTACCTTTATGATTAAATTGGACTTAGGCAACAAATGGAAGTGAAGTTAAATACGTAGTTCCTAAATGTCCACATATCCATGTAATTGCCTTTTTTGGGAATTAAGAAGACGACACGAATTAGCTAGTTTGATGGGGACATTATGACCATCAAAAATTGAAGGGTGATCTTTGTTCCTCTTCACAAAGACATTAAAAATTGTCTTTACAATCCTCTCTCCATCAACTTTCTTTGAATACAATGAATCTACCCATGCTTGGCTAACAAACATTTGTTTCAAGAGTGTTAACTACAAATGTTGTGCAACATGAGGAAGTTAGTTGCAAACCTATCACGCTTGATTGCACAAGCTCTTTCCCATTGGTGTGATATCTTATCAAGCTAGGAACCCAAGGGTGATTGTTGATGTATTTTGTAATGTTCCTTGTTTCTTCCACCACTAGTCTCACCCCACCCTATGTCTTTGAAGAAAAGGTCAAGGTAATGGGCAATGCACCAAGTCCAAAAAATTGGCAGATGCCTAACATGATGCATTATCCCATTCCCTACCACCACATATGTTACATTATCGGTTACAACTTGCACATCATTTTCATTGCTCAGCCCCTAACACAATTTCCTATAGCATTAGACTCAAATTGTCTGCATTCTTTACCTTATTAGCAGCATCTATGGACTTCCAAAACACTATCTCACCATTTCAAATAGCCAAAAAGTTGACAAGGATGTGGTTCATTCCATTTGTCCACCCATGAAAATATAATGCATCTAAACTTGCGTCATTGCTTCCTTTGTTCTTACATATTTGATTTTGCATCTATGACAACCTTCTAAAGCAACTCCTGTGTAAATCATATGGAGAGGGTGCATTGTACCCTCTCCCTACAACTGTCGACATCATGATATAATACTCCCAATATGGGCTCTTTACCATGTTGAAAGGAAGGTAGTTATAGAACTAAAAATTAACACAAAATAATATTTGTTTCCTCATGTATCTCCTTGTTCCATGATGTACCTTGAAGTGAAGGTTGTGCTCCAAGTGTGTTTTAGGATACAAAAAAAAAATTGTGATTGAGTTTTTCTCAATCTAGACAAAATGGATGGGTCACAAATGAGTGGAGCAAACTAAAGCCCACAATCACTTTCATATTCACCTCTATTTCCCACATCAAGTTAGGATTAATGGTTGCTGCTATGGCTATGTTTGCCATCATCCTCTCTAATTTCTTTTATTCGTCAATGTGAGGGTTGTTTGCATTTCTAATTCTACCTCATGCATGGCACTGAGACACGCTTTGACATCATGACAAGGAAAACGCATGGTGGTACTCGAGGTGATTTATGCCTCCATTCAACTTTTTCTCGCAGTAGTTGCAAATAGCATTCCTCAAGATCAGCATCATGTGCTATGTTTCCAAGTGGCATCCCCTCAATGGGTGAATCAGCTTCTTCTTCCTAATGTTAATACAATTGTATGCTAACTTGCTAAGTTCAAACCCAGCATTCATAAAAATCAGAAAATACATTTCAATGCAACATATTTTAGTACAAAAAAAATAGCATTTAAATTTTAAAAATAGCAATTTGAACTCAAAACACAAACCCTATAGACTACACTAGTTTTAAAAAAACAATGTTTTTGCCTAAAACATAAAATAAAATCAACATAAAACAGATTACATTTTGAACATAAATGAATGTATTAATAATCAAAGCAAAATAACTTTTTATACCATAATTTGATAAACCCTAACCAGTAAAAAAATCAGCATTTTTGTTCATAAACAAAAACTTAAAATCAGCATTAAAACTAAGTTGCTGGTTCAAGTATGGGTACAGGTATGGCGGTACAGAGAAAAAAAATTCCCTTGGATACGGGTACAGGAATATATATATAAAAATAAGTTCAAAATTATAAATTTAATTATAAGAACAATGATACTCATAAGACAAACATAATTGCCAATAAATAGAATATTTAAATACCTCATATAGTCATATTCATAATTTGCAAAAATGTAAATACATAAGTCTCAAAATGACATTACACAATGAAAATTCAAATTACAATCAATATTTAGTAGTACTAGTCTTCATATTTGTCTTCATCAAAAGCATCAAGGTCTTGGTCAACACTTGGTTCAATTTCATTTGAACCACAATCAATTGGATTGCCACCCCTACTAGGTGTGTCAAGTGCAGCAATTGCCTCATCTATAGAAACTAAGGCAAGTTGTGCAACTGTAGCATCTAAATCAGCACACTCAGGGGTTAGATCCCAATTCTTTGTCACACCCTCATTGTATTCAAGTTTCTTATGTGACAAGAGATGAAGGTTGGAGTGTATATAGACCAATTTCTCTTCTTTTTTTGCACCCAAACGGTTGTGCTTGACCGAGTGGATGAAGGAGCATGTACTCCAATTCCACTCAGCTGAAGAAGAACTTGCAAACTGTTGAGTTTGCATACAAGATTTAGTATTTAATTTTATAAATTCAAAACTTTTAGGGTGACCAAGGCAATTTATGGAGTTTTTAATGTTTAAAAAGTTGCTTTTTTTACTTTATTAAGCGGTTGAGGCCGTGGGTTCTCTCAAGTTTGTCCGAGTACGCCCTAGGTATGCCCAAGGAATCGCTCGAGCGCCTTAGGTTCCCTGGGCTGAACCCTGGGTGTACTTAGGGTTGGACCCATCATGTACTCAGACCTAGACCGAACCCACTTGGGTACTGGGGGGTAAACTGCAAAACCTGGCAACTTAGCATTGAAACTTATGAAAACTGAATTTAATGCTTTCAAAACATGCTGAAAAACCTAAATCTAACATTTAAGGAAGAAATAAAATTCTTGCAATGCTTGAATAAAAAAGAAAAATAATGGCTTGGAATCTCAAAATTGTACAAATTCACTCCTCAAATCTACTTCAAACTCATTTGAATTTCAATTTTGCATATGTTGAGCAAGGAAATTGCCTGGTTGGATTTACTTAAAGGGCCCAAAAATTATGTTTTTTCAATGCTTTTTTTGTATCCAATAGTTTACTCATGGTTCTACCATGTATGGCAAGTCCACATGGCGAACTCACTAAGTACTAACAGCAAGTTTGCACCACAAACTCGCCTTAAAAAATCTACAAGTTTGAGGTCAAGTAACTCAGCCATGTAAATCACTTGTTAGTACTCAATAAGTTTTTAATCCTTGCTTCCAACACAAGGTAATATAATGGTGACTCAATTCCACAAATGTACATGGATAGAAGTATCAATAGTTGTGTTACATGGCCTCTCTTTGTAAAATGGAATGCTTGTCTTTTGCATACCTTCTTCAACTATCATAATGCTTACTTGCACAAATTTGATGAAGTGGTGGTGCTCACCCTTATCCTTTGAACTGCTTTTCTCTCTTTGGAAGCTCTTTCAATTCTTCTTTGATGACCCTGTCTCTATTGGAAGGTCATTATCTCTTTAGAGTTACGTTCTTGTAGTCATAGAGTGATGTCTACCTCCTTCATGAACCTATTGTCCTCTCTTTAGATTTTAGAGAATATATTTTGGCCATTTGATGTGGTTCAATGATACCTCCCTCTTTATTAGAAAGAGGTTCCTTCTTTCAAGATATCAATCCTTCAATAGATTTCACATAAAGGACAATGTTATTACCTTTCTTGGGAAAATTTTGCTGAGATAGTGACTTGAGCTCCTTGTCTCAACAAGTTTCTCTTGCTTCAATTGTTTTGGATAATTATTCAACTTCTTGGTTGCCATCAAAGTAATCCTATACCACATATCAAGGTGTTTCTTCAACCTTTTTAGGATTTTTCATTCCATGGTGATTCTCGCAAAGACCATTGCCATCATAACACATCTTGAATAGCAACTTTAAGCTAATTTCTTAGTATGCTCCTCAAAAATATCATGGACTCATCCCATGTTTATTTGGTTAAAAAGAGCATATGGTGGAGTGCTTATTATGCCTCAGTCATGGTTTGTAAGTCCTTCAAGGAGGTTGATCCCCCTTGGTTTGGAAGACTTCTCTTAACTCCATCATCTTCTCATAGCTTTTAATAGCTCTTCTTTTCCAAAGATCTCTTGATTAAAGATGCTTGGCCCTTTTTCTTTGTGAGGTTACCACATTCAAGAATAGATCTCTTTATGGTGGTCCCAAATTTACTAGATTAATTGCTTCCTTATTTCAACCTATCACTAATGTTGGAGGCATTAAGTGTCATTTGGATACTATTGATTCACACACAAATGGAGAAAGATGGGCGAAGTATTGCTCTTCCTTGTGGTCTAACAAAACTAAAGGCTCCTTGACACCACAACAATCATTCAAATGGCTCTTGCTCTATCTCTTTTCGATATCAAGGATGCTCTCACACCAATCTTCCATGGCACAAATTTTTAGGGAAAGCTCACATTATCAATTTCTTCCCTAGCATCAATTGTTCTTCAGCTTTAAATGTTAGAACTTACAAGAGATTTTGTGCAAAATCAACTAATCCCGAGGATTGTCTAGCCCAACCACCTCAGCCTTGGATTTTTCTTAACCAACATTCTCAAACTCAGCATTGGTACTCCCTGTTAGAAGTATTGTCATTGATGTCAAATATCAAAGCAAATTATAAAGACATTGATATATTCATATTTTTGCTCAGCTTTGAAGAAATGGATATATTCAGATTTTTTCGCTCAGACTTGAATTTGTCTATATTCAGATTTTATCTATATTCAGTTTTTTCGCTCAGACTTGAACTTGTCGTCTTGTAAAAAGACATGTTAACAAAAGCTTGTTAAATGCGTATAAATTGGACTAAGTCATGAAAAAGTTCGAACCAAGTATAATACGCATTTGTTAAGGAATATAATACGTATTTGTTAAAAATAATGGCTGCTCAGCAAATGCGAATAAAGAGATACGTCATAACTAAAATATCAATTTATAAAGAGATATGGCGTGGCATGAAGAAAAATGCTTTTTCAAAGGATGCATTATCTATGAATCTCTTTCAAAAGACAGCGCTTAATCACTCAACTTGTTTATTGATTCAAAAGTTTTTTTATCAAGAGGATTCGAATATGTAAAGGTGTCTCTTACCAAGATATGCGAATAATTGATGTGCAAAACCCAAATTAAAATGGAGTGCTACAGATGGAATGCAAAACCCGAATTAAAAATGATGTCCAGTATATTTTAAAAGAAAAAAATTAGTCTAAAGAAGCCCGAATTAAAAATGATGTGCAAAACCCGAATTAAAATGGAGTGCTACAGATCGAAATAAAATCTGGAAGATTATAAATTTGTATGATTAAATCTGTATGTGTTATGGAGGCTTAATCAGAATCAAGAATGTTTGAGGACGTGATCCTTTGAATAGACGTGTTTTTCAATCTCAAGAGGATGCGAATGGAGTTCATGAAAAGTCACATACTTTGGATAAAAGACGTGTAGCTTTTGGAGTCAAAAAGCATGTCTCTCATGAATTGACATGATTTTATATGTTGTGATCTTCTACAGGAGTCAAATATGATGGAAACTAATACGAATGAATGGTGCGACTATTAGAAACAATTTTTAAAAGTATAATAAAATTCTGTTAGAAGTTATTCTATGCATAAGGCCGTGTCTCTCCAAGAGACATTTCGACTCATAACAACAGATTTAGTAATAATGTGGGGTGTTTAGAAAGAAGCATTCGATTTACAGTAATTTGAGGGCAGAAGAGTCAATTTTGAAGGTTGCATATATGGTCGTGTCCTTTCTAATAAAGGACGCAATGTTTAAGTAAGATATATGAATGGCATGTCATTCAAAGTTTCAAGCGTGGTTGTGAATATCAAGAAGTCCAAGTTCAGAAGCTATCTTCTTGTGTGGGCTAAGTGAGAGAGTTTACATCACAAAGGCAGATTAGAGGATTGGCTGAGTGCAGGTCTGATTGGCTTCATTTGATTCATCCATCAAGTCAAGGTGTGGTGCCTTGCATTAGGGGTTGGTGCTCCTTGTAGGTAGGTGCCTACTAAAATTGTAAAAGGTTAGGGTGTTCCTTGTAGATCACATTCTACTAAATCATCCCTCTTGTAAATTGAGCAGGTTGGTACCTACTCCCTTAAAAATATTCAATAAAGCTGGATCAACTTGTGTAAATTGAGTCATATGAAAAAAGTTGATTGTAACAAATTTTGAAAAGTTTAATAAATAAAAGTTGGTGTTGATTTACTGATTCACCCCCCCCTCTCAGTAAATCTTTTGTGCTCTTCAATTGGTATCAGAGCAAGGTCCTTCTTAATAGCTTAATCGCTTGAAGGAGATCCTTAAGAGCACTTATGGCAAATCAAAGCAACATGGTGAAAGCACCCATCTTTGATGGGACTAATTATGCATTCTGGAATATCAAGATGGAAGCATACTTGAATGCACTTGGGTTTGATGTGTGGCAATCTGTTGTAGATGGGTATTCACCTCCAGCTACCCCTCCAACGGATCAAGCAGGAAAGAAGAGAAGTGAAGACAATGCAAAAGCTAAGCATGCTCTTCTTTGCAGCCTAACAGATTCTGAATTTACAAAAGTCATGAGGTGCAAATCAGCAAAAGAGATTTGGGACAAGCTTCAAAATATCTATGAAGGAGATGCAAAAGTTAAGAAAGCAAAGTTGCAAACTCATAGAAGAAAGTTGGAAACTCTCAAAATGGAGGATGATGAAGACTTGAAGAAGAAGGCTGCCAAGTACAAGTTGAAGATCAAAGAAATGACAAATGACTTGGAGAATTCAAGCAAAACCATTGAAGATTTGAGAGCTCAAATCATGGAAGCTGAAAGAAATGAAGATGAATTGAAAAACAAACTCAATACAAAGGAGATGAAATGTAACAAGCTGGAGCAAGAGATAGCAATGCTAAAGTTGGAATTGGAGAAAGCAAAGGATCAACACTCAAAGATTGATGAAGAATCCAGCAAGCTGATTGAGTTAATGAAGGCTCAAGATCTTCTTCAAAGCAAAATGGGAAGCAGTTTTGAAGAAAAATCCAAGAAGGTCACTAACTCCAAAGAAGATTTCAAGACTCTCTCAAACCAAGGAGAAGAAGATTGGATAAGTGCTGATTCTAAAAGAAGATTGAATAGTAGGCACTTCTATGCATTTAATGGTTATTGTTTTGTATGTAACAAATTTGGGCACAAAGCCTTAAATTGTAAAAATAAAGTGAAAAATAGTTCTAGCTACCTTAGGAGAGATAATAATCCTTTCACACCTTTAATAGACTATAATGATCTATGCTGCAAATGTAAGAATCTTGGGCACAAAGCTCAAGCTTGTAGGTCAGTTTTTAATAACTCTCCAAAACAAAACAAGAAGGTAGATAAGTCTATTAAAAGGAAAGAAATACCTATCAAAGTATGGAGGAAAAAGGAGAAATCAATGTTCATCCAAACTGCCTTACATGCTGAAAGTAAGAAGGATAGATGGTACATTGATAGTGGGTGCTCAAAGCACATGACAGGTGACAAGAGCAAATTCATCTCTCTTGAACCTACTGATGAAGGAACAGTAAGATTTGGTGATAATACAAGAAAACAAATAAAAGGAAAAGGAACACTTAGTCTAGATAATGGAAGAACAAAAACAGAAAATGTTTTGTATGTTAAGGGCCTAAAAGAAAATCTTCTAAGTGTTAGTCAACTTTGTGATCAAGGACATAGTATCACATTTCTTTCTAATACATGTGATATCAAGAAAGATGGAAAGCTGGTTGCTCAAGCTGAGAGGAAACAAAATTTATATGTCCTAAAAGAGATAAATTGTGAAAGCTGCAATTTAGTACAAGAGGATGAGAGTTGGTTGTGGCACAAAAGGCTAGGCCATCTAAACTTTGATAATATTGTCAAAGTTAGCAAATCAAATGCTGTGAGAGATATGCCAAGGATAACAAAACCTTCTAACATCATTTGTAGAGAGTGTCAACTTGGAAAGCAAACAAAGTCAAGCTTTAAGTCTAAGGAGCATACTTCATCAAAACCATTAGAACTCATACACACAGATCTTTGTGGGCCAACAAAATCCAAAAGCATGAATGGAGAAAGATACTTTATGTTGCTGATTGATGACTTCTCAAGGATGACTTGGGTTGCATTCTTGAAAGAAAAATCTGAAGCTTTTGACAAATTCAAAGCATTCAAGGAGCTGGTTGAAAATGAGGCAAACTGCAAGATAAAATGCCTTAGATCAGACCGAGGAGGAGAATTCACTTCAAAAGAATTTGAAAATTTCTGCATAGAACATGGAATTAAAAGGCAATTTTCTGCAGCTAGAACCCCTCAACAAAATGGGGTTGTAGAAAGGAGAAATAGGACAGTTCAAGAAATGGCAAGGGCAATGCTAAATGAAAACAAGATAGCAGATTCCTTTTGGAAAGAAGCAATTCATACAGCAGTTTACATTCTGAATCGTGCACAAATAAGAGTGAACAATGAGAAGACACCTTATGAACTTTGGAAAGGAAGACCAGCAACTGTCAAGTACTTCAAGATTTTTGGAAGCACTTGCTACATTCGAAGAGATGAAGAAGATTTGAGCAAATTTGACACAAGAGCAGATGAGGGAATCTTTCTTGGCTACTCATCAAAAAGTAAGGCATATAGATGCTACAACAAAAGAACTCACAAAATTGTTGAAAGTGCTAATGTAAGAGTTGATGAAGGAAAGCAATTCAAAGAAGTTGGACAAAGTGATCACCATGTTCAAACTATGAATGAAGAAGACAAAGATGATGAGGACTCTCAAGAGGAAGAAAAGGAGGAAGAGGCAAAAGAAGGAGAATCTTCACAAAAGACTCCCATGAAGACACCAAAGACACCTTCCAAGTTTGTTCAAAAGAACCATCCTGAAGATTTGATTCTTCAAGATAGATGTAGATCTACAAGGAGAATGGTGAATTACAATGAAGATTGTCATGCAGCTTTTCTATCTCAAGTTGAGCCCAAAACTTTTGAAGAAGCAAGCAAAGACAAAAGTTGGATTGATGCAATGAATGAAGAGTTGGATCAAATAGAGAAAAATGAAACTTGGGAAATTGTTCCAAGACCAAAAGATAAGAATGTAATTGGCACAAAATGGGTTTTTAGAAACAAATTAAATGAAGATGGTAAAGTCACAAGGAACAAAGCAAGGTTAGTGTGCAAAGGCTATGCACAAGTTGAAGGAGTAGACTTTGAGGAAACCTTCGCACCAGTTGCAAGGATTGAAGCAATTAGAATGTTTTTATCCTATGCAAGTCACAAAAAGTTTAAGGTTTATCAAATGGACGTCAAATCTGCTTTTCTTAATGGAGATTTAGAAGAGGAAGTTTATATTGAACAACCTGAAGGCTTCCTACTATCAGAAGACATGGATTATGTGTGCAAGTTAAAGAAAGCTCTCTATGGGCTTAAACAAGCTCCTAGAGCTTGGTATTCTAGACTTGACAAATATCTCAAAGAGCAAGGTTTCAAAAGAGGAGATGTAGACAGCAATCTATACATCAAAGAAGAGGATGGACACTTATTGATTGTAGTGGTCTATGTAGATGACATCATTTTTGGTGGAGACAAGGACAGAATGTGCAAAGAATTTTCATCATGTATGCAAAAAGAATTTGAGATGTCAATGTTGGGAGAATTATCCTTCTTCCTTGGGCTGCAAATTTCACAATTAAGCAAAGGTATTTTCATCTCCCAAACCAAATATGTGAAAGAAATGTTAAAAAGGTTTAGGATGGAAGATTGCAATCCTGTTAGTACTCCTATGGTTACAGGTTGCAAGCTAAGTAAAGATGATGAATCCCAAGATGTGAATCAAACACTTTATAGATCAATGATTGGAAGTTTGTTGTATCTAACTTCTACAAGACCAGACATAATGCAAGCTGTTGGAGTTGTGGCAAGATTTCAAGCAGCACCAAAAGAGACACATGTTCATGCGGTAAAGCGTATATTCAAGTATTTGAAAGGCACAATGGAATATGGTCTATGGTACCCTAGTAGCAATGATTTCACTCTTGAAGCATTCACAGATGCTGATTGGGCTGGCAATGTGGATGACAGAAAAAGTACAAGTGGAGGAGCCTTTTTTCTTGGAGGAAATCTAGTGTCTTGGATAAGCAAAAAACAAGAATCAGTCTCTCTATCTACAGCTGAAGCTGAATATATTGCAGCAGCAGCATGTTGCACTCAACTTTTATGGATGAGGCAAACTTTAAAAGACATCAAAGTAGAGTATGATCATCCCTGCACTATCTATTGTGATAATACTAGTGCAATCAATATCTCCAAGAATCCAGTGATGCACTCAAGAACCAAGCACATACCTATTAAGTATCACTTTTTGAGAGAACAAGTAGGAGAAGGACAAGTGTGTTTAGAATACATAACTACAAAAGAGCAAACTGCTGATATATTTACTAAACCACTTCCAAGAGATACATTTGAATATCTAAGGGACAAATTGAGAGTTGTTCCATATCCATCAAATTAATTGATGGATGCATGTATTCAGGGGGAGCTACGCACAAAATCTTGTAGCTTCATGGAGCTGAAATATTGTTAGAAGACCCCTTGCCATTGATGTCAAAGGGGGAGAATTGGACACAGGGGGAGCAAAAAGAAGATCAAGTTGCCATTGAAAGTTGCCATCAATGACAAAGGGGGAGATTGTTAGAAGTATTGTCATTGATGTCAAATATCAAAGCAAATTATAAAGACATTGATATATTCATATTTTTGCTCAGCTTTGAAGAAATGGATATATTCAGATTTTTTCGCTCAGACTTGAATTTGTCTATATTCAGATTTTATCTATATTCAGTTTTTTCGCTCAGACTTGAACTTGTCGTCTTGTAAAAAGACATGTTAACAAAAGCTTGTTAAATGCGTATAAATTGGACTAAGTCATGAAAAAGTTCGAACCAAGTATAATACGCATTTGTTAAGGAATATAATACGTATTTTTTAAAAATAATGGCTGCTCAGCAAATGCGAATAAAGAGATACGTCATAACTAAAATATCAATTTATAAAGAGATATGGCGTGGCATGAAGAAAAATGCTTTTTCAAAGGACGCATTATCTATGAATCTCTTTCAAAAGACAGCGCTTAATCACTCAACTTGTTTATTGATTCAAAAGTTTTTTTTATCAAGAGGATTCGAATATGTAAAGGTGTCTCTTACCAAGATATGCGAATAATTGATGTGCAAAACCCAAATTAAAATGGAGTGCTACAGATGGAATGCAAAACCCGAATTAAAAATGATGTCCAGTATATTTTAAAAGAAAAAAATTAGTCTAAAGAAGCCCGAATTAAAAATGATGTGCAAAACCCGAATTAAAATGGAGTGCTACAGATCGAAATAAAATCTGGAAGATTATAAATTTGTATGATTAAATCTGTATGTGTTATGGAGGCTTAATCAGAATCAAGAATGTTTGAGGACGTGATCCTTTGAATAGACGTGTTTTTCAATCTCAAGAGGATGCGAATGGAGTTCATGAAAAGTCACATACTTTGGATAAAAGACGTGTAGCTTTTGGAGTCAAAAAGCATGTCTCTCATGAATTGACATGATTTTATATGTTGTGATCTTCTACAGGAGTCAAATATGATGGAAACTAATACGAATGAATGGTGCGACTATTAGAAACAATTTTTAAAAGTATAATAAAATTCTGTTAGAAGTTATTCTATGCATAAGGCCGTGTCTCTCCAAGAGACATTTCGACTCATAACAACAGATTTAGTAATAATGTGGGGTGTTTAGAAAGAAGCATTCGATTTACAGTAATTTGAGGGCAGAAGAGTCAATTTTGAAGGTTGCATATATGGTCGTGTCCTTTCTAATAAAGGACGCAATGTTTAAGTAAGATATATGAATGGCATGTCATTCAAAGTTTCAAGCGTGGTTGTGAATATCAAGAAGTCCAAGTTCAGAAGCTATCTTCTTGTGTGGGCTAAGTGAGAGAGTTTACATCACAAAGGCAGATTAGAGGATTGGCTGAGTGCAGGTCTGATTGGCTTCATTTGATTCATCCATCAAGTCAAGGTGTGGTGCCTTGCATTAGGGGTTGGTGCTCCTTGTAGGTAGGTGCCTACTAAAATTGTAAAAGGTTAGGGTGTTCCTTGTAGATCACATTCTACTAAATCATCCCTCTTGTAAATTGAGCAGGTTGGTACCTACTCCCTTAAAAATATTCAATAAAGCTGGATCAACTTGTGTAAATTGAGTCATATGAAAAAAGTTGATTGTAACAAATTTTGAAAAGTTTAATAAATAAAAGTTGGTGTTGATTTACTGATTCACCCCCCCCTCTCAGTAAATCTTTTGTGCTCTTCACCTACGAGGATCAATGATAATATCATTGGCTCCTTCAACGCATCCAAGAGTACTAACATCTACTGATTTTAGTTCACCAATTCCTTGACAAGCATTCTCAAACTCAACGTTGGTATTTATAACTCTAACAAAATAGTTAAGGCGGAGGAGCAAACTTTAAGCATAGATTTGTAGCTACAATGAAATTACATGTAGACATAATGATCGATGACATAGTTTACATACTCTCCAATTACTCTCCGAGTAGCCGAGTAATCTCCAAAAAATTTGCATGCCGAGTAATTTTTGGTTTTACTCGCAGGCAGTATGCAGATGGATTTTCTCCCGTCAAATTATTGAGTAATCACCAGTAGCTCGCAAAAAACCCACAAACTTGGCATGTTTGTGTGTGTATAAATATGTTTGTGTTTGTATATGCATGCAAACTTGGCATCCTATGTATGTTTATAGATATGTATGTGTGCACAGTTCAGTCCTGAGTATACACATGCACAAATATCCACACACATTTGCCGAGTATTTGCCGAGTCAAAATTTTTGGGCTTGCCGAGTACTCTCCGATTCCGGGTATGTAAACTATGATCAATGATAATGTTGTTGGCTCCTTCAACACATCCAAGAGTATTGACATCTAATGATTTTGGTTCCTTGCCTAGGTAGTCTTCATCAACTTCCACTACTTTGCATGTTCATTTACCCTCACACTTCTATTTATACCTGTACTAGATTGGGGGTTATTCTTTTCAGGCTAACCCCCTGTGTCTATTTCTAAGTTTTTTCCTGCTTTTTTTGCTTTATTGTATTTGCTTCAAAAATTTAAGTGGCTAAACACAACTTAAGTTAAACAACACTAACTAGATATTGGAAAAGTTAAGCACAAAACTTCAAGCACATAATATTTTATTAATTAAGGAAAGAAACCTATGACTTGAATTCCTGGTACAATCATTCAACTATTTCCCCACTTCTTTGGCACCTCTTTTTTGAGTGGGCATTATGCAATAAATTGAGGGTAAATGCGATGTTTAGCTTTTTTTCCTCCCTCTTTTATTGATGTTGGCTCCTTGGCAAGGTGGACCAACAATTCAAAGAATATATATTTTATTAGTTTGAGGAAATTAATCTCTCTTGAGTTGACTTCAGAAATGATTTACCTACTTCCTCGCTTCTTTGGACCTTCTATGTGGAGACCGAGATTTTCATGTGGTATTATGCTTAATTTGGAAGTGAATGGGTTGTTTAATTGGCTCTTTTTAATGTCGGCTCCTCTATGAGATAGGTACATGTTTATCCAGTTCACAGAACAACACCCTTGCAGCCCTCACCCCTACCTCCTCTCTCCTCCCCCTGCCCCAACTCCTACTATAGAATGCTTCTCGGGAAAATGAGTACATTTTGGATTGTCATCCATGGTTATTTCATAAAGCTTCCCAACATAATGAATGTGTCAATCTCATTGTAAGCAACTTGTGCTATCCATTTTCAAACAGATTTATGCTTGTTAAAGAGGAAGCTTACAGCAGAGCATCTAGAGGGAAACATAAGCATGCAGGAAACAAACTGATGAAGAGAGATATATGAATTTGGTCTGCCCCTTAAAGGTTTCCTTGCCCTTTCTAAACATGTTTCCCTTACTTGCAATGCTTATAAAAGATTTAGTAGATTACCCTCTAGAAGCTGCAGCAGATACAAAAATCGGTTCCACAGGACTGCACTTCAAGTCCAAAACACTGCAACCCAAAATAGAATAAACATCCATAATTAGATCATATATAACATAAGAAAATTGGAAACCTGTAATGGAATTTTTCAACACAGAACTTAAAAAGTTCTCTTATTTTCAATGTTAATCTTACTTTGGGAATGCTGCAGTAGTACTAAGATCACAAACAACTCGTTTTGCATCTACATTCCATGCCTTGATACCACCCTGTGCCGTGCCTATGAGCAACTACTGTCAACAAGAAGCACAAATGAGATGAAAAGAGAAAAGGCTTTCAGTCATTTCTCACACAGACATATAAAAAGCCACTAGAACAAATCCAACCATTTTCATCTACAATTTTAATATATTTTATGAAAAAACTAGAAAGTAACATACCAAGCGATCTGACTTATACTCCCAATCAAGAGACATGATTTCAGCACCACAATAGATTGTTGCATTTCTGGACGTTGGGATTGAAGAATCATATGTCCAAATCCTTTTTAATTCAAAAAAAGAAACAGATACAATATTAATGAAGATGTAAAATATTGGATTGTAGCATATTAGATACTCATTTAAGAGATATAGAAGCATGTTCAATCAGCTTAGAATAATATTTTCTTAAATTTCCCTATCATTACCTAACAGTGCCATCAACAGATGCACTAGCAATATTTGTTCCTGCAGCTGAGAAACGGCATCTAGTGATTGGGCTTGTGTGACCTGAAAATGTCTCCTGGAAGAGTACGTATCATGAGAAAATATCAGCATTAACAAGCTCTTTAGTGATTACCAAATCCTCCCATTCTCTTTAAATAGTGGCCACAAAAATTAGATTATTCTGGTGTGGAAGGAAATCCCTTGTCAAATTTAGAAAATATCCAACACAAATCAATTGAGAGTTTCTTTTATCAGGTATGCTCACCAGCCCACCTGAAACTCCACAGTAACTTCTGAATAATCTTCTTCACTCCATGTCTCACCATCAAGATCTGCACCAGATTTTGATAGCAGAGTTACAACATGCGTTATATCTTGTATTGCATAACAGTACAATCTTAAATGGAAAGTTGAAAGAAGTAGGTTTTACATAGTGGGTCCTAGAGATTCTCCTTGGGAACTGATTATTAATTCAATGCACTGACCGAAATATTTTCCCAAATACATGTGTGGATGCACTGAAGTTGGAGAATCCAGATAGCAAATATTTTAGGATACTTGGCCAGCCATGGTGCCTTTCACAGATAACCAATATGCTTTCACATTTATCTGGAAATTAACATATATAAGTTACACATCTACTATTGTGTTACAAGATGCGGTATATCTTGCATTGCATAATAGTATAATTCTTAAATGAAAAGTTGAAAGAAGCAGGTTTTACATGGTGGTTCCTAGTGGATCTTCTTGAGAACGGATCATTAATTCAATGCACCGACTAGACATATTTTCCCCGATACACAGGCGGATGCACTGAAGTTGGAGAATCCAGATACCAAAACTTTTTAGGATACTTGGTCAGACATAGTGCCTTTCACAGATAACCAAAATGTTTCTGATTCATCTGGAAATTAGCATACTTTAAAGTTTAAAATTTACACATCTACTAGCTTGCATTACCGGGACTACATCACAAAATTGGTAAAATATATTCCTATTAGATGATATATTCAGAAGTTGAATTTGTAAAGAATTAAGAACTGCATATAAGCTTTCCTAAAGATAGTTGGAAGAGGTCTCCTAACAAAATGATTTCTCTTTGTAATTCTATCATACAGATGATTGGTTTAAAGAGGCTAAAAAACAAAGAATGTTTCTCACATAAGAATACTAGCAAAGTCCATAACCAAAAGGCAATTATTACATGATTATATGAGGAATTTAGTGGAATTTTATTACAGGTCTGCTCTTGTAATGTCCCCTATTTGGGATATTCCTAGATTTTGCCCTAAAAGCACAATCAAAATCCAAAATAAGAAATTTAATGCATTTAAGATTGTAAATTTACCAATTGAAATGCCCTTTATAAGATATAAATCCTGATTTAGGTCCTGCACACAAAATTATTCACTAGAAATCGACATTAGATCATAAGCCATGAAAATATACATATTACTAGTCATTAGTAAACATCATGATATCCATGGACATTAATCACATAAAAATCTAATCAATGCAATAGCCATTCCAATGGGGATTCCCCATAATAATCTCATTAGGAATTTGTCGAAATGGTTGCAACCACAGTCTCAAGGTTGGTTGCCCTTGTACTACGAGAGCATAGAAGGTGGGCCGCCCTTCCATCCCTCAGTCCACCTCGGAGGCGCTCCGTCCTCCTTGATCAAGCCCAGGAGCACTCATTCACCTCCCAGCCCACAAGCGCTCCATCTCGGGGTGGCATGCTTGAT
>VDFB02263354.1:182380-205751 GCA_007258455.2 Sequoia sempervirens
TATCATTAAATGCAAAGATATTTATCAATGCATGTATCTTGCTCCTTCAACTCGGTCAAGAGAAGAATTCACCATTAATAAAGCAATGAAAATGGTGATTATGATGTTGAAAACATATATATCTATGATGTCATGATACATCACTAGTATTTAGTCATGATAGGGAAGAATGATGTTTTCCATAAATAAAGAAGTCATTGCTAGGAACAGAGGTTGGGTTAGAAGGCAAGAGGTCCTTGACAATGACAAGTAACACTATTATGGTTCAATATTAAAGCGGAAATGCCATATACTACAATAGCATAATCCATGACAACTAGGTGTAAAAGTCAAGCAACAGTTACAAATAATTCATATATTGATCGGATGAGGCTTTATTCTCATACATTGTAAATATGGGTACAATTATCCATAGTAATAGTTGGAGATGCTCAAAGGTGCAGAGATAATACATGGTTGAAGTGAAGGACAAGTTGTAGGTTGATAAGCAAAACCGGGGGATATCTCTATATATCTATGGCTTTGAAATTCCATAGTACTTTTCACAATGAAGCAGATATGCATGACAGTCATAGCTCAATGAGAACAAATAATCTTCATGATGAAAGGATTTGTTAAGACTCAAACATAAAGGATTACAATCCAAATTAGTCATATCATGTTATCATGAAAATAGAGGATACAATCCATATACAACAGGCTCACTTATAAGTTCCCAAGACATAAGAACAACACAGTCAATAGAGGACGAAGCATACAATGGCACGGGTTCTTCAAAAATCACAGTCCATGCGAAGAGACCAGCGTGATTTTCAGCATGCAGGGTTTTGTGTTGTCATTAATGTGATTTATACAGTCAAAAGAGAAAAAGTGGGTATCCAGAAGGATTTATGGCCGTAGCCAAGAGCTGAATCTCAGCATGAAATGAATCAAGATTCTAGACCGACCTTTACAAAGAAGGCATATATATTTTTTTGAAGGTGAAAGAAAGCAAACCCAGAGTTTCAGAAAACCCTTGTCCTTTTTGAATGAAGGATTTATGTTCTATGTGTAAGTTCTCTTTCTTCCTGTGGAACATATGAGCATGGCCATGGCAGAATGCAAGAGCTATGACCATGTGGAATGCATAGGAGAAAACAATATATATATTCATCATTTGTCTTTTCCTCATAGATTCGAGCCTGGTTATCAAAATGGAGAAACAAAATATAAAATATATATATATATATTAAATATGGAAAGCCACTTCATATGGCTACAGTCATTGAAATTAAGTGTCATTTTTCTATTGTAAGAGGAAACAAAATATATCCAAAGGCTACAGAACTTCACTTATCTGAATTGGTTCTCTTTCTCCAACATTTTTGTGTGAGTTGTGTTCCAAAGACTCAGTGAAAGGCATTCGTGGCAGCCAAACAAAAGAACATATATAGGAAATAAGAAACAAAAAGAAAAACTACATTAGAAAATCTCATAGTCGCGGCTTGGGAGCTTTCCAGAGCTTCAAAATGGAGGATAAAATCCAAATTTGAGATAAAGAAATGACTTACCTTTAGTTTTCTGCCTCAAATCTCCTTCAAAACCTTCACAATGGCGTACAAAATAGGGATTTCCAACTCAAAAAGCTCAGTCGAGGGTTTCCATGGCAGCACTCTTCTCAAAACAACAAGCAAAATGAAAGTAAAATGAATGTTTAGCATTCATTTAGGTTTTAGAAACCCTAAAGTGGAGTTCGATGGAGTCTAAAGGCTTTTGCCTTTTAAGTTAAAAAAAACTTTATTCATATATGGGTTGTGTGTGGCATTTCTCTTAGTCCATTAAGCCTTGTGTTTGGCTTTATTATATTGACATATGTATGCCAAATGGAGTTTTATGGTTTTTTTTTTTTTTTTTTAAATATAAAATGATCAATCCACTTGTAATTTGCTTTTTGTGTAAAATGTAAAACATTTAACTTTAGTGATGTTTATAAATCACTTAAAGTAAATATTATTTGAATGAAAAATAATGTGGTGGAAGCTTTCCACGCATGCAAGGAGGATGCAAACATTAACCATGTGTTAGTTTGACTAATTCATGAGGAGAAGTGAAAGATATACTTTCATTTATGCCATGCCAAGAATGTGGAGGAGGTTGGTATCGGTTTTTCAACATATGGAGGACTTTTAGGAGCACTTATTTGCTTTTGAGGAACATTTGGAGATTTTTGGAGGGATTTTTGATGTGTCATCATGTTGAGCAAGGTCAAATTGGACTTTTTCAACCTTTTAGAGCTTCTTTGGAGAGAATCAGTTGCTAAATTTTGGGCCTTATGGTTGCATCCAAGTTATGGAGTTTCTAGAACCTCTTTTTGAGGATTTTTTTGGGGAGATTATGCATAAGTCACTTTAGTGATTGGATTGTAGAGGATTTCTTCTTATGCAATTTTGGGAGTTAGTGATTTTGCAATCCTTTCTCAGAGTTGAGCTTGTTATGTAACTCAGTCTTGGATACTGAAATTCAATGAGAAAGCCGTGGATGTTATTGATACAAAGTTTTTGCCTTCTTGCACAATGCATTATTGTGTGCCCTACATGATTGATCAAGTTATTTGTGAGGAATTCCTCATCTCCTTTTAGCTTTGTCTCATGATTTTGATACCTTTATGCATAGGTGTGTTAATGCAGGTTACAAATGGTGTCACAAAAAATGCAAAGAATGGCTTCTAGTTGTGAGATAACTCTCCTCCTCGAAGTGAGCTTTCAAACCCTTTTGTGAAATATTTATGTAGAGAACATACAGTAATAAGTAGTGCAGATTTATGCTATCATTTGCAATTAAGTGCTCAAGTTTTGAGTTTCTTTGTCCTCTTTTAAAGTTAGGTGTATCACCATAGAATAATAGTATATCAGTTTTCATTTTAGTATAATCCTTCTCCCTTTTCCTTACAAATCATTAGATTAGTTGATACCAAGAGGAAGTCGGCTTTCTCTGGAGGTTGACCTCTCTTTATAAGTAGCTCATAGCATTAGAGGTCATCCCATGTTTTCTTTGAAAAGCTAAGTCCTGCAACTTAAACTTGTCAAATCTTGCAGCTTAGCTAGGGTGCAATTTTAGTAGTTAATCCTACATCTGGAAATAACAATGATGTTAGAGCAATGCTCTAAGCAATGAAAAATCTCAAACCTTACATGAACATATACCTACACATGTATAAACTTATCTCAAAATGCATTATATAAGCAATGCATACTTTAGGTGTCTAAGAAAACCATTGAAGTCATCAAACAAATCCAAAATATGCATTTATTTTTCTAACTTGTTTGCTTCATATGCAGATACAAGTCAAATTTTGTTACTATTTCATCTGTTTACAACATGAGTGGTGGAAAATGTGGCTGCCACAAGGGTTGAGCCCAACTCATAAAAATTGGCATAAGTAGTGTGAATATCATGAAATCTATATTGTGTTTTGCAGAAGTTCCAAAAAGAAACTTTATATAAGGGAAATGATTGCATCATCACAATATATATGTGACACCTTTTATGTATACTCTAAGTGCAGATAGTATTTCATTGCAGAACAATTATATCATTTGTAGAGCCTTTTGTTATATAATGAAAGGTACACTTTGTTGAATATCAAATGGTAGAAGACAATATCACTGTGAATATTCAAGATGATTGATACCATCAAAATATTAGTAGCAAAGGGCAGTGATTGAGTATTAGTTCAAGAGCCTCTATAGGTCAAACACCTCAAGCCAATGATCATGAAGATATAAAGAGTAGTCAATGAATAAAAGGACAGTCCCAGATCTTTGATCACAAGGTTCAAGGGACATAGATAGTTATATTACAATCTGGGGCAATCTAAGGCATATTAGCAGCTAGTAATCACAAAGGTATTTGAGACAATAGCCCATACAAGCCTCACAACCTTATCTCAGACCACTCAAAGCAGCTTCATGACAAAATACAGTCATGAGCTCAGGCATCCTTTGCCTGAAAGTTCATAAGCACTATCAATAGATAGTTTATAATCTCTTTCTCAACATCATAACATAGTGAAAACAATAACGACTCATCTATTTGTAGCATGAGGACTTTACAAAGGAGCAACATAATCAAAATAGAGAAAACCCAAAATACAATTGATAGGCCACAACTTCTTCATAGTTTTCTTTCAAAACTTCTACAAACAAGGTTATTGCCCCTATAAAAGAGAAAGGAGTTCAATTTTTACCAGAAAAATAAACACAGTATGTCAAGCCCGTGGCGTAGAATCAAAAGTTTGCAAAACCCTTTGTCATTTTTGAGGTTTTCTTTGCTAAATAAAGCAGATTCAATTTGACCTAAAGAATATAAACCCAAAATAGAGAGGTTGTGGCCTGTGCAGTATGGAAATTCGGAATACAAAGAAGAATCAACTACAAAACTCATGACCTACCCTTCAAAAATGAAACACATACAGCAAGTGGAAGCATTCATCACTGTTTTTCACTCTGAAGCACAAATCAAGCAATTTTATAAACAAAAAGAAAGAGAAAATACAAAAATTCAAAGAAATGGATAACTTACTTTTCTTCTTATAGAAAGTAACCTTCAAAGCCTTCAGAAATGATCCTTGAAGATTCTCTAGTGGCAGCCTCAAAGGAAAAAACAAGAAAATGCATTAGAAATATATTAAGCCCATGGCTTTAAAGACTGAAAAGAACCCTTGACACACTTCAAAATATCTAGAATGGCGAAGAAGATAGCTTACCAAGCACCATTATGGAGAATCAGTCGGAAGGAATCATAAAAAAAATAGGAGATTTACAAGTTCCAAACTCCAAAACACTAGGTTGCTCATGGCAGCGCCTTCAAAAGTAGCAGAGGAGAAAAAAGAGATGAAATGAGTTTTTTTTTCCTATAGCTTTGGGTTTAGGGTTTAGAAACCCCGAGTGGAGTTCAATAGATTCAAAAAGCTTTTTCCTTTTAATTTTTTGAAAAACTTTATTCATATGAGGGTTATGTCATGGCATATCTTTTATTCCTTGAGAATATTTTGAATGATATTTTAAGATGTTCCATAAAAACTAAGTCAAGGTTAGCTTTTAACTTTGGCTTTATTAAAAAAAAATATTTTGCATTTAAATTCAAATTTGTAAAACTATATTAAAGTGGTGGAAATATAAATCACTTTAATATAAGTTATTTATGAATGCACAAATAAAATTGGTATAGTTAATGATAGTTCAAAAAGAAGTGATGGAGGCTTTCAACACATGAGGAGAGAAGATATGCTTTGATTTATGACATGCCAAGTATATAAAGGAGGTTGGAATCAATTTGCAAACACATGGAGGAAATTTAGGAGCTATTTTTGACTCATGATGAGCTTTGAAGAGCATCTTGGAGTTTGTTTTGCATGCTTTTATGGTAGACTTAGTCATGTCTTGACTTTTTCTACATTGTGGAAGCCTTTTGGAGTGGATTTACATGCTATATTTTTGGCTTTATTGGTACATCTGACCCAAGAAGCTTCTAAGAGCTATTTTGATGGAGTTAGGTTGGTAGTTGGATATAGTCACTTGTGTGACTCTTTTGTAATCAGTTCTTAGTAGTTCTTTTTCTACTCTATGACTTTTGAGTCCTTTGGAGAAAAGGTAGTGCTTTTGTAACTCAGTATTTTGAGCATGTATACTAGTGAAGCACTTGGACATCAATGATATCGAGTATTTTTCCTTCTCACTCTATGCTTTATTGTGTGAACTTATTGATTGATCGAATTACTTGTGAAATATTATTCTTTTCCTTGTGATTTTGTCTCAAATTCAACACCTTTTGCAGAGATATATGTTATTACAGGTTAAAATTAGTATTATAGGTGCAATAATTTTTAGTTGTGAGATTTATTTCCCTCTAAGAGTTTTAGCATCCTAACCTCTTTATAAATTACTGATGTAAAGACATATGAAAAGTGAGTTGTGTAATCCAATTTCAGTCATTGTCGAAATTATGCATACAAGCTGTATATATAGGCTCTAGGTAGTTTTGGTGTATCACCTTATTTTTTTGAATACTAGTTTTTCAGTTCATGCATATCCTTCTTCCCTTTTCCTCATTAGTAACTAGTTTTAGGTGATAACCATTAGGAAGTCAGCCTTCTCCGAAGGTTGACCTCTATTTATAAGTAACCCACAGCTTTAGAGGTCTTCCCATGTTTTCTCTGAATTGTTGAACATCAGGTTCAACAGGGTGCATTTTCAATAGACAAAAATGAGTACACGAGACATGTCTAGCTCAATTATGCTTAATAAGGACACTTAGCCAAAAATGTATTCCTTTGTTTCACCCTTTGAACATTGATTTCACCAATACCCCTTACCCATTTCTTATAGAGGTGCAAAGCATAAGGATTGTCCTTGACTCTCGACATTTGGGATTGCTTGCTTTCGGATAAAGTTTAAAATATAAAGTAAGGATGATTAACAATTATAAAAGGGTGGAAAGGAGTAAATCAAAAAGCCGAACTCTGATCCCTGAATTCCTTTTGGAGTTTGTGGGTCAGAGATACTACTTAACCAATACAATTTCATATAAGGAGGTAAAGGGTAATAGGGATATTCGATCTTGGACACCTAATCAAATGATGAAGAATATCCTCAACAAGACTTTATTAATAAATAGAGGGTAGAGGATATCTTTGATCTCTGATACCCGAGAAGCTTTTAAAACTTAGCAACAAAAATTCATTTCATAGGTATCGGGTATAGGGAAACCCTAATCCCTAATACCTAAAGGATTTTAATAATGGAAGCATGAAAGCTTAAGGGTATATGCTAATGGTAAAGGGTAAGTAGGAGGGCCGAGGGCTAATCCCTGAAGTTTTTGTATAACTTTGGCTTGACAAATTATAACTTTGAGATAAAAATGGATATGGTCTAACATAGTTTATCTTGCAGGTTTTTTCTTCTTGGTGTAGGAAAATGATAATGCATGGTACTATTTTTTTTGTAGGAGATATACCTCTAAAGTATTTTGAGGAGATGAAGTACCAATTTAGAAAATACCACCTAATGGAAAGGATGGATCAAATTGTACCAACCTGGTTCGATCGCTTTACTAGATAACTAGAGATGGTTGGAGATCCCTAATGATATCTACTTGTGTTTTGTAATGAGTGATGCTACCAATTCTATGCATATTGTATTCTCCTAGTGTCGCCCAAGTTAAATATGTCTAAGAATGTGCACAATAATTGCTAGAGAAATCAATGCACATATCATGCACCCGATTTTAGTGCCATTGGAGATTTTGAAGACTACCACTTGTTTTAGTTTACTTTCAGTTGTCATTTTCATGCTTCTCTAATTTAGAAAGAGACTCAATTGCAATCTGGGTGCCTAGTTTAGTCTTATTTTATTTCTAAGTTGAACTCGAATCCAACTAGGGCACCCAGTTGTGCTTTTTTAATTTTTAGTTTGCTTTTAGTTAAAAAAACTCAAGCATTGGAGGTGCTTCCAGTTGTATTTTTTATTAGACTCATAGTTTTAGGATTTAATTTTTCTATAAATGTTGATTCTGGATCATTTCTAAGAGTCCAAATTCTTATGTAATTTTTTGTGATTACAAATAATACATCTTAGTGTAGAGTTTACCTACTAAATTTTGTGCAAAAAGCTTTGATTTGTTTATCTAAGGATTACACCTATATTGCATGCATTAGGATTCAACACCATGGTGATGGTATAATCATTTTATTTTAATCACAAATTGCTAAATTGATGAGATCTATGTTAAATATGTGGAATCAAGTATGATTTTGTCCTAGATCTATGTGTGATTGATGACATTCTAATGAATGAAATTCGAAGATTGTGTGTTTGAATTTCCTTTGAAGATTGAACTCCATTGATAATAGATGTGTGAATGTTATCTATGTTAATGGTTGTTTTGAAGATCTTGTTTAAACCTGTAGATGTGATTAATAAAATGCTTTGTGTTGTTTGAATAGATTCAAATTTATTTCGATAATTTTTGTAGGTTTCTTTTTAAAAATATCTCTTATTACCCTATTCTCTTTTGTCTTTTATTTTGAAACATGGCTGAAATAATTTGAAAGAGCACTAAATCCTTTGAAATTTTCTTATATTCTATATGCAATCTGAGTCTAATCAATTAAATTATTATGTTACATGATTGTATTTAAATTCCCATCTTTTCTGAAAAATCCATATCCCTTGTGTAATCGCATTGTTCTCACCTCAATGCTTTCCACACTGTCAAGACCTGACTAGAAAGGAACCTTGGAGTAGTTTATACTACTTTTGAAGAGGGGCAATAGTCTTATTGCCTAGTATGTTGTGAGTGACTAACATTCCCCTCAACAAGATTACAATCCTTCTTTTTCTTCACAAATGGTTTTCTCTCTTTGGATTGTGATCCTCTTCTCTATAATCTTCCTCGTGCACTTCTATCTTTGTTTAAACTTCTTGTTCAAATTTTCCTCTACCTATAGCACAAATTATTGGTATGATTCTTCAACTATTGTTATCTTTATCAAGCTCAACTCTTCTTGGATTTTTTTTCTCAGTCCATTGATGTACCACACAACCTTCTATTTTCTTGCTTCACTATGTCTAGCCCTAATGATCATCTTGTAGAATTATTTTGTATATACTCCTTCATAAAATTATCCTTTTACCTCAGGTTCTACAATCTTTTCAAAAATTCAAGCTCATAATCACCATGTATGAATTGATTCTTTAGCTTTGTCACCATCCTATCCTACTATGTGATTTTCTCCTTTCCCCTTCTATTCCTATCCAATTGAACTTCTTTCCACCATATAGTAGCATGTTCTTTCAACTTAATTTTTGAAAATATCACTCTTTCCAGATATTCAATTTCTTCATATTCAAAGTATTCTTCCATATCATTGGTCCAATAAATCAATTCCTCAAAGTTTAAATTTCTCACATAATTTTGAATTTCAATTCTAAGTCTCTTACCAATATTGGAAATAGCTTTAAACATATTCCTTGATCTTCTTCTTCTTCTTCTTCTTCTTCTTCTTCTTCTTCTAAGTTTTCTTCATTTTGATTTGCAACATGATCTAATTCATCGTCACTTTCATTTGCATGTCTATGGTTTATACCTCTCCTTATATCCTCTTCTACATCATCCAATCGAACTCTCATTTCCCTCATCATCTCCAACATTTCATCCATTCATCCAACAACATTTTTCATAGCAGGTGCTCTTCTTGGTGAAATATCTCTCCTTGGATTCGACACAACTACCTCAATTCAACAATCTAACAAGGTCTCAACTACCCCACAGTCAGTGCTCGGTTGAAAACACATTCAATTTACCTCAGGTCAGTGATCTTTTCACCGCAAGGAATGCCTTCTCAGGACTCACAAACTAACTTTGATACCACTTGGTGTAGTGATTGATGGAGGGTCCAAAAAGGACTATCCAACCATGTAGCCTAGAGTTCAACACAGTAGAAATATCATAAGAAATTCTTAAAAAACATGATTTATCCTTGATCCAACAACTTATAATCTTACATGCATCATAATGCCTCATATACAAAATAACTAGGGATCACAAACCTACCACAAGGGAATTACAAATATTACAATTAGCACAAGGCCTTATTATAATCCACAACCTCGAAGGTGGAATCAAACTATCTAACTCCTAATAATGAACTACTACTTTCCAATGGATTACAAATGATCTTAAATATGAATCTCTAGCTCCAATTATGATCTATGTCAGCCTCAAAGGGTTACAACCCCATGCAAGATCAAATGTGTAGGTTGGCCAACAAACATGAAAGGTAACCAATTAGGAGGTGAAATATATTGTGGATCTCTAAGAAAGTTCCCTTAGACCTAAATTCATTGTATGATGTTTCATTAAGCTCCACACAACCAAACTGAGCTAGTTAGGCCCTAAATGCTCTATCTATAAATTGACAGTGAAGTTTTGAGAGTGATAACTTTCTACAAATGAATGCAAATCACCTAAAATTTGGATATGTTGTAGATGACCTTGTGTAGAACCAATATCCTACTTTGTGGGCTAAGAAATGATACAAAGGAAAAATGTGGAAGAAACTTCTACAAACTAAATTGAAAGAAAGGAAATGTTCTTGGTTGATACAATATTGTTTTACAACTAGGGATGCTCCTGCATCACTATTAATTTCCCTAGTTAACTCTAATATATAGAGGTGGTCTTGGCTTGTTCCTAGGCATACACTCTAAGATAAACGAAGATAATTTCCCTTGAAAGAAAATCATATTGTATATCAGCTCAAAAATTATTGAGTATATGGGCTCCCCACATATTATCAATATGAGAAGATAAACATGAAGGAGACATTAAAATATTATGAAAGTACAACTACATAGGTTTCCAAATTCATAAGTGAAATTTTTCTAGTGCAAAGGAGAAATATGTAGTGAAGATGACATGAGTTATTCACAAAATGAGTACTAGGACCCAAAATATTTCATCACCCTTCTCAACAAGATCTATGGTTTCATGTGTATGATATATTTTTATAAAGGAATGGGCTAAGAGAGATACTAATTAATATTGTATCACACATTTGGATTGTGGGTGGTGCTTCTTTTCCTTGAATGGTGAATGAGGAGGAAAGGGAAATCCTCATGGTGGGTTCAAACCCTTCCCTAATTAGTAGTAGGAGCATGAGATCTTGGAGGATTTACTTGTAGAGTTGATCTTGTATTTCTTTAAATGATATTTATGGTAATCATTATTTTAAGACCAATTTCATATGCATGGTTCGTATTGTTAGCTCTCAAAAGCGCAAGTATACCTCAAGAAGGTGCCAATCTCTTGATACATTTTAGGGTAACAAACAAGGCCAAATGATTTGAACCTTCTTCAAGTGTTGCTAACCTAGGCGTATACCTATATGAATGAAGCAGACTTAAAGTTGTATGACTTGATTGATTTGATGGATCTATTACGATGGCACAAAGTGTAATAGATGAAAGCTTGCTAACTATTCCTACTAAAATGTGAGATATGAATGTTTGAATAATATTTTATAAAATTCTAAATGGAATGGTGTGACCAGTGCCTACTTTTGTTGGGCTAATGGAGTCAAGAGGTAAATGATATGTGTTTCCCCTTTTGGCTTAACTCTAGTTGCTAGGACTTTGAGAATGAGGTTCTATGGACTGGCATAAAACTTCACTAAATTTATGACTTGCATAAATTGTGCTGGAATATTTTCTTATTAGGTTCTTCAATTATCCAAAAGAAATCTTTAAATCACTGTGATTCATCCAAAGGAATTTAAATCTAACTTGCAAACACCAATTGATTAATTCACACAAAATGAGAATACATTCCAATAAATCAGAAATATACTTGATATACTAATTTAAATGATTAAAAGACCTCAAGTTGGAGACAACCATATAAAAATGTAAATAATTGCATCACAACAACGGAACACCAAGAAAGGATTTTACCAAATTTATGTATTCTTCTCCATTATATAATTTTATAAGATTTTGCGATATACAACATGATATTCTATTTCAGTAACAATTCACCCTATCCAACTACCTAACCTACTAATTCTTATCTCCTAAATCTAATAATTTTTTCATGATTTTACTGTACATATATACAATACACATTTTAGGGTTATGGCCCTTCATTTCTTCCAGTGCAATTTTTCAACATTCTTTTGTGAAAATAAAATATTTAATTAATTTCCATTTTGGAAAATTAAATATTTTAGTTAATCTTCATCATCTCGGGAAAAATAATCAACTAACCTTCCATAGATGAAATAATTAACCTTCCATAGATGAATTTAACTCCTCTATCGTGAAAATTAATTTTAATGATGATTATAATCTTCCCTTGCTAGCAATTTTCATGCTCACTTTTACTCGCAAGCATTTTCACTATATTTAAATAAATCCACTTTTACTTCTTTGGTGAAAATATTTTATGTGGCAATTACTCTATGCTTTTTCACCTAATGAAATAAAATACTTCTAAGTAAAAGCAATTATCCAATCCATAGTTTTTCCTTTTCTTGATATCTCATATTTTTCTCCTTATAAAATATTTTCTAATTGCACCTTTTATCATTTTTACTTCCCATAGTATTTTCATTTAGCACTCTTACCTCAAATCTTGCAAATTAATTAAATCTCCCACTTTGTATTGCATTTTGTCAAATGAAATATTCCAATAATGTGTTTTTCCCATGCATAGAGTATCAGATTGACTTGAATATTTTTTCTCCTAGTGGCCTGCTCCTGCCGATGAGTTTAGGGCCTTTGCTCTTCTATGTCATCTCTGAAATATTATATGTTTCCCCCTAATATCCATTGATGGAAAAGAGAGTTTCATGAGATGACCTCTCTTTAGGATCTGTGGCATCCAATTTCACCTATGGATGTTAAAAAATTTCATGCATTTTGTATTTCCTCCTGATGATTTGAGTGTTCGCTTTGACTCTCATTTGTCTCACCGATAAAGATATGTGCCTCTGTTGTTAGGCTACCGGTGAGACCCTGGAGTTTGAAATGACTCCAAGCGATACGACTGGTCTCTCTGATGCCAATAGTTAGAAGGATAGCATATATTCATTTACATAGTTCAAACATTTTGACACTAGTTTTGCCGATTGCTAGTCCCGACAACACTCTACTTTGAAAATATATATCAAGATTAGACCTGTGAAGGGATTGTAGTGCATCTTCAAATAGTGGACTCTTTAATTTTCTCTAGCCATCTAGGAAATTTTGGGATGAAAAAGAGCCCAAGAATCAATAGGGCACAAGGGATTATGCCCACAATTGCTAAAGGCCTCCAGTGAAAATTTTTCCCAAAAGATACGCTAATCATATTTTTTGATGTATGTGCCTACATGAAAGATGATTGTAAATGGTATTACTCTCCATAGAGATATGATGCTCACAATCTGTATCAAAACATTGAAAGAAGCCAAAACTTGTTTTAAGCACATATCTATGAGTTTCTTAGATTTCCCATGAGTTTTGATCTTTCTCCATTCATCACCTGCAATACTTCTCATTAGAGTCTCCTTGCGTTGGTTTCCCTATCTTCCTTAAGTTGGTTATCTTCTTGTCTCCACCTTCTCCACAACACTTTCCATGCATTATTGGCCTTTCACAATTCTTTCCATGTGATAGTGTCTGTATTATTCATTTTTCCTTTTTACTTTTTTTTGTTATTTGTGTTCAGTTCCATGTTGCCAATCATTTGATGAGTTTTTTATCCATCTCAAGTGCATCCCTATTCAATTATGACTTAGTTGAATCTCATCCCAAGCCTGAACTGTGGCTATGCATCTTAATTTTAATTGATGGAAGAATTTTGTCTCATTAAAGTGCACAAATAAAACTACATAGTTGGTGTTGATGTCTTTTATTTATGAATTCAACCCAAAATGTCATCTCCTGATGCCTTCATAAAAGTTTTTTAAGCCAACTCTAATTCATCTTGCTCAAAATGAAGAACCCCAATGTTGTTTAACGATTCCTTGAAATCCCAAGCATGCCTTGCACCTTGTGGTGTAGAATATGGTCCAATTTTGTTGTATGCAATATTCAATTCCTTTAATGTTTTTGTTAGTCTCAAAGGAGCGAGCGTAGTAAAATTGTGAAGGAGATTATAACTAAGATTCAATCATGATAACCATTGCAGAGCTTCCAGCCTATCTATTGATCGAAGTTGATATTCAGATTTTGCACCCATAGTAACCACTCAATGCAGCCAATTTTGGATAGTGATAATCCATTTAATTGTAACCATACATTTTTTTGAAAAGAATTATGTGCCAGTTGACTCCCAAATGTAATCCTGTAGCTTTTATTTACTGACAGTTACCTATATTTATTGTTATACTCCTTAATATTGAAGCACTTGATAGTGTGTCTTGAGCCATCAATAACCTTGCAAGTGTAATTTTTTTCCACTTAGAGTCAATCTCAATTTCAAATAGCTTTCTAAAAAATTTAATTTCCCTCTTCAATGTTTCATCATGCAATGATATTTTGGGATTATGAATATACTGGACCAATGGGGATGTGGGGAATTTTTCTTAACTAATGTCCACAAAAAAAATTCACCTTCCCAAGCAAGTTCAATAGTCTCAAATTCCCATATTTTTCATTTGTTGTATATTGGAAAAATGGTTTGGTATGGAATCAAACCAGTTTCAAATGGTAATTTCTCAAGGTGGGCCACCAAAGTAAATTGTACAACTATGCTGAAATCAAACTTTTAATTTGGGAGCCTTAAATTCTACAAAAAATTACATGAATTTTTTATGCTCCAATAGGTATAATGGTCTATTATATTATTTTTATCACGGATGAGGATTATAGTTTTGAACCCTTATATATCTTGGCCATGAAATAATATTATCTTCATTGTTGAGTGCTAGAAATGTAATTATGAGACTTTCATATTATTATATTATAATTTAGATGCACTTCCTTATTGTACTACTCAAATAGGTTATTGTTGGATCTCAATTGTGTTTATGGGTTATCCTTGATGACAAAATCACTTTCAGATGGTTCTCTTTGTTGATCAGTCTCAGATTGGATCCTTGTGCTTTATTATGGCACTTCTTTGATGACATTGGCATTGGTTTACTTTCAGATGGCTTCAGTTGGTTTTGATATTTTGCACTTATTCATGGACAACCTTATGTGTCTTCATAGTTGATTTAGTTTGTTGTGTACTGATGCCTCGAGTTTTGTGTGTAGACAAGTGGCATCCAACCGATTACATTTTCAGGTGTTTGTGTGGTTCAGTTCAAGGTGAAGGTTCATCTTTTTAAATGTGAAGTCATTGTCATATGTTAGCACTATCAGGATTCATTGGTATGACCTCCTTACATGAGTTATTTCACTTATGTGATACATATTATTGGTATATTCATAGTGCTTAAGCTTAATCCATAATGCTTTTACTTAGCATTATTAAGCACATTTGATACAGTGATCAATTCTTGATTGATGCTATAACATGTATCACTTTGATCACTTATGTTTTGGTGGTTGGTTTGACTTAGCACCTTTTTATAGCACATTTATAGTGCTATCGGGCTTTTATTTCTCACATTTTTTAAAAAGTGCATTGCTGTTGCACTTTATGCCGACATCATTCAAAGTATTTTAGGGCTCATTTCTTTATGTTTTTGTTGATGTATGCTACACACGTTTCTTTTTTCTATGGAAAATGACTTAATCCATGTGTATCTAAGTTGGCAGCGAAAGCTTTTATGATATTTAGTTTCTCTTGGACAATGACATGGTGTGTTGCCATGTTGGCTTGAACAGTTCATGTGGCCTTGATTTGGCACTCATTTAACGTATCATTATGCTGGGAATACATGGGTTCCAAAATGTTTATGATATAATTTGTGGACTTCAAAGTTTATTGGTTTTGGCATAATAATCGATTATCTTGAGAAAGGGATGTTTTGGTCGAAGATTTGTTTGTTCTTAGGGTTTAGAACCCTAGCCACCACCATTGCAATATGCCTCTTTGTTGTAGCTTACACATGGTCATTTCCAAAGGTGTTGAGTCTTTGAAAGCTGGTTGGACTATGAACTATGTGTAAATGAGAGCTCGACCTACATATTGATCTCATTATTCGATGGAAGTCGATGGTTGGCATCGAATCTCTGGTATTTATTTATTTCTGCACAAACATGTATCCTTATTTGGTGTTTTTATTTAGCAAATGACAGTCCTTGGGCATTATTGTTTGGAAATCTCTTTATGGCTGGAGACGTTTTTCTTTGCATGATCAGATTTATGCAAAAGCTATTTTGACTCACTCATATCAATGATTATTGTGTTCATTTTTGAAATGAAACAGTTACATGGAAGAATACTCTTTGTGCTTTGAGGGTTTATGATTTACAGTTGGTGGGCGGTCGTGCTTTTTTAAGAATTTGGTAGTTTCATTGTGAAATGATCTCATATGTTTCATATATGATGGATTTTATGTATAAAATAATTTCAAAATGGCTATTTTATTTTAATATGCATCTGGTTTTGTAAAAAGGCACTTGTAGATTTGAAAAGGGACTTTGATTTATGGTTGTCAGTTTATTGACTACTTGGTGATCAGGCATTACTCTGGCAGATACTTATTCTCTAGCATCTTTTTCCTAAATTTAGAAAGGAAGTTTCAACTCTCCTTTGACCTCAAATTTCTTTGAAGACTTCATTCTTGAAAACTTGTATAAAAATAGTGGACAAAAATACTGTGGAACTCTGGTTGTAATTTTGGAACATTGTTTTTTGGATGTATCAAAAATGTGTTGAAAAACTCTGTAATAAAAATCTGAAAAACAAAGATGCAAAGATACTTTAATATTCTTCTCTATGTAATATTTTAAGGATTATTTTGAAAGGATTCATTTTTTGAATTCTTAGGGTATTAAGGTAGACGAGAAAATAGAGAGTTATGAGCTTAACTAAAAACAGAGAGATCCTTTGAGATATTATTATTGTTCAGAAATATAATTTGAATTATAGATGAGGGGTTGGTGCTCCTTGAGTGGGTGCTCAAAAATTAGCCTATAAGGCATTGTGAACAGTTGATTAAAAGATTAAGCCTGCAAGGCATTTTGGGAGTGGTTTTTATACCCCAGGAGGGTTTTCCACTCAGAAAAATCTTGTGTCTCTTTGTACTTCTATGATCTCACTGCTTTACTGAGTTGTTTACTGCTTTGTTCATTGATTGGTTACTACTTTTCTCAATTCTGGTTCTGAATGATTACATTCAACTTATGAATGCTTTAATCATTTTAATATTGAGATGAAATCTGAGCTATGGTTTAATTTTATGAAAAATTGTTCAAATATGTTAAGACACTGATTCACCCCCTGTCAATTTCAATTCAACAATTATATATATTATATATATTGTATATATTATCATGGAATATCACTTCCAAATTTTACATATCATTGTAATATTGTAATATGAAATTTAATGGAATTTTTTAGAATGTCAACTTGTACCATTTTTATCATCGATATGCTTATCTTAGTTAATTATTACAAAATTTTATAGTTGAATTTGTAGGATGTTACAAATTTCTAATTATCAATATACAATATACATAGAGAATCCTCTAGTTTATTACATACACATGACTCCATTATAAATAAAATTTATTATGAGATTTTACTTCATTATCCTTACTATGAAATTCTACCCAATTAATAGAGACCTATCACACACCATAGTGCCTTAATTGTTTAATTAATCATAAGCTTTTGTATCAACAATGAAAAAATTATATTATTTTCCTTAATTTATCTCAATTAATTCACCATATTTATTATCAATACATTCTCAAGAATCTAACTAGCACCTAGCATAAAATACTACATTGACCAAATTGTCATCACAATTTCATATAACTAAGTAAATGATCATATGATTATTTATGCACTCACTTTCTAAGAATTTAGTCCATTAATGGTATTAGTTTTTTCAAATTTCTTAACATTCAATTGAAAACCTAATATTTTGGAGTAGTATATTCCTCTTTCCTTAATTTCATAATCTACCATCCTAAAAATATTAGAAGTTAGCTAATGAACTCATCATGCATTTTTTTTAATAATTTTTCATAATATTTCTTTATGGAATCTTATTAGATTACATATTGAACCCTAATTTTTCTTTTCTATTTGTATATTCAACAAAAAATATGCAATATATCAATTTATTTATTTTTTCCTAGGGTCATTCCTTGAAACATGATGTAGCTAAGTTATTTTAGCTATATCCTACCCACATGTTAACTACTTCCTTGAGATGATGAAGAGTTTCACTTTCGTATGTTTAAGATTTTAAGCATTGCAAGGAACAACATGGACCATAAATTATTGAAGATGTCAAAGTTTGAAAACTAATTAGGTAAATAAAATGAATTTTCTCATTAGCTAAAAAATATATCAATAATAAAATAAAGTTCAAGTAAGTAGCTTCCATCAAATTAATAACAAGTTCCACCAGTACAATCAATTAAAAAAAATTTAAAAGAAATAATCCTTAGAATCAAGAAAATTAGAAATTATAAGAACAATAAGCAAGTGTGAATTCTAACTACAAAATAATAAGAATAAATCTTGAATGAATAAGGCAAGTGTATTAATAATGTATAGTAAGAAAAATGAAACAATTAAGACAATACCTAAAAATTATGACCACACATCTCATACCATGTGACCATAATTTTATTTGATACCCAAAAATTCCTTGTAACATGGAAAAGTCATTTTATTTCTAAAAAATAAAATTGTAGCTCATAATTCTTTTATCCATTTGTGTGGTGACATTTAAATTCTTACATCTTGTAGATAACTTATGTCTTCATGGAGTGAAACTATTATGAATATATTTTTTTAACATGATAAATATCATAGATAAGAATAATTTTCATTAAGGTATTGATACATTTGAATTATAACCCTTCAACAATTATCATGAATGACTACAAAATAACTACCATAAGTATCTAAGAAAACATGTGAGTCAACAATATTAAATCACCTAGCAATATCTAAGAGTAAAGTGACCTATATGAATTTTCATTTATTAATTTCATCCAATACATAGACTCGATTATGATAGTTTGGAAATCACTTGCTTACTACATTAGGGTTAAAGTAAACAAGGATTTTAGATTTCATGTAATCTAATACTTGATGATGTAATATATATTTGATGATGTAATATATGACTTAAAATAATTCCTCTACACTTTTATAGACAATATTATAGAAAATCAAATACCATGTGGGTTGGGAACACCAATTGAAATAGCACTAGATAGAGGTAACATAAATTGGCATATCTATACATTCAAATAATTAGAGATAAGAGTATTCCTAATCAAGGTGTGTCTATTTGTGTTAGGGATAATATTCTTATCTAGATCATGATAGGGTGCATGAATTTTGATTCAAGTAATTTCCACAACTAACCTTCTAGAAGATTGATAATCACTACTTCCATTAATGTCAATCTAAGGTATACCAGATGCAATACTATCAACAAAAGTAAAATATATATAGATTTACATGTGGCATAGTGGTATTACTTGGTGGAACCATCCTCTATCCTCTAGGGTAGGCCTCACATACATCACTATCATTAATAGATCTTCATATATAAGATGATCTTCTACACTAGATTCAATGGGCCCAACACCACATACCCATAATTTAGTAATAGTATGCATTCAAATGGAGGGTAATAATCTTAGCATGCAATAGTTTCTTAGGCTACCAATAGACATTCACAATGATGCGCATTCATGTGAAGGGTAATGATCTCACCAAAATATCATAAATCATAAACTATCTTAAGATATTTGATTTCATATGAGCGATCACTAGCAGAACCAAACTTCTAGAATCTGGATAATAAGAGTGAGAAATGATTTTTATTGCTTCAATGGTAAAGGAAGAAAAGTTGTTGCTTAAATTTAAAAAAATGAACTTAAAAATTTTAGATTTAGCATTTGATTTAGACCATTTATTCGAAGGGATGACTAGATTTCAACATAAAATTATTCAAGGAGTTCAAAAGTACCCGCATGGATTGAAGCTTAACAAGGCTCTTATTTATATCAATAATGCTGATTGATAATTTTAGGAAACCATATATATTAGTTTAAGGTATTAATTTTTTGGTTAATTTATATTTATTTTGGAATTTTTTTTTTTTCAAATTTGTCAATATTGTAGATTTTTGCTAGAAAATTATAGACATGTTAGAAAAAATAAAAAATAGTTTGTGAATAATTTAATTATAATAATTAACTAAATATTTTAGTTAATGAATAATCTACGCATTAGAAAACAAATATTTTATTTGGAAAATTATTTAACAATTTTAAAAATTCTATAATGCAACTACTAAAAATGTTTTGGTGTTAAATAATAAAAATTTATTTATTTATCAAATTTTTAACTTGGCAAATAATGAATTGTTTAATATATTTTATATTTTATTTATGAGCATTGATCAACAACATAAGTTGTATTCTACAAAGAAATTTCAACTCATGAACAAATAAGTAAAAATTTTAAAATAAAATTTACTATTATTATTATAATAAGGAAATATTAGTTATTCATGCAAAAAATTATTTTTTGAGAATAAAATAATAATTCTAAATAGAAATATACGTAGTATTTAGCTACCATTAATAGTATAACAAGACGCTAGATTCACCTTTGTTATTAGATAAGATAATTCAAACCTCCATAAGAAACCACTACCACATATTAGGTATGAGTATAGTATGATTTTAGGTACCTTCGACATTTGAATATACCTTTGTTATTAAAGAAAGTGAATTGTTAAATGAGTATAGTGGATTTTAGGTATGATTAAATTTATTAAACTCATTTAAAGGAATACCCTTATATCTACTATTGGGAATCAAACTTTCTAGATCCCCAATAGTCAAATAATAAATTATGTTGAGATCTCAAAATTTAATTCATTAATAGTTGTGCTTTGAGAGATTTATACTTAAGTTATGGTAGACATTATGGTACAACCCTAATAACATTTTCAATCTTGTCTATCCACTATATTTGAATTACATGTTATTTAGTAAGGTGATCATTATCACTTACTAGGTTAGGTGAACACATTATTGGAATCTCTAATGGTCTTGTGTGTTCTTGGAACTATACATGTGCAAGTAGGAAAACATTCAATTAAATAATTGAAATATGAATACAAGGTCTACCTCCTCCCTTTGAAGATATTCTCCCCCTAGATAGATATTTAAGATACTGTTCTTGGACATGTGAACATCTAATATTTCTTCTAAAGGTTCAATTATAAGGGAGAAAAAATATCGATGGCCTAATGTATGGAAAACTAAAGGTTTGTGTAACCTATTGCTTCATATATTTCACTTAAATATCTAATTGTACCAAGGCATACAATCTAAGAAAATGAAATATACTTGTCCCTACAATCCAAACCATAGTCAATATCAATTCAAAAGTTATTGAGAGAGTATATGGGCTCCCTGAATATCTCTAATATTACAAGATAAACAAGGAGGTAGTAAACTATTATGAAATTAATACTACATAGGCTACCAACTTCATGAATGATAATTTAATGGTACAAAAGGAGGAAATATACAATGTGGATGGTAAGATTTATTGACAAGAATGAATTCTAGGAGGACCACAAAGATGCAATCACCCTTCTCAACAAGATCTTTGGTCTACCTAATGCCAATTTTTTATCTTTTGATGTGATGCTTCATTATTTATATTTTTGATAAGAAGAGAGTAGATTGGGCCATTCTCATCAATGATACACTACATGAGAAACTATCAAATGTATTAGAATATTTTAGATTCTATATGACATCATACTAACTATATTTTTTGAATTTCCAAGCCAACTTTCCAAAGATTGAATCAAATAGGCACCCTATAGTTGGGTTAAACTAAGAATTATGATTATTAACCCTATCTAGAATTAAAGGAAATATGGAAGCATTAGAACATGGTGAATGATGCATTTTTCTATTCCATTACAAGATGTCTAGAGAATGACTATACAAAAAGGTTATATTTTCTAGTAATTTAAGTAATAGTGGGCCTAGGAAACTATTTCATCTACTTTGACCTTTTTTTAACATTAGAGTGGGTGGATTTTATAAAGTTCCCTATAGACTCCCTAAGTATCACATATATAAAATTATTTTTTTGGACTACAGACATGCTATAGAAATATAGAAGTTTATTATCAGAAAGTACAAGAGTAGGATCTTGTTCCCCTACAAGGTGTAAGATTGTTATTTCTTTAGTGTTTATAATGCAAATAAAGTATAGTAGGAGATGGATCAAAATGCATCTCCATAAATTTAGAGATTTATTTGACCCCATTGGAAATATTGGACCCTTGATTGAGTCATTTTATACACATGTTCTCGTAACTAAATACTTTTGGGTTGAATGTATAGATGAACATGATGTAAGAATTAGAGACTATTATAGTTTAGAACCCCCTCTTATTAAGGGGTGTAGTATACATAAAAATCCTAAAATAATGCATGATGATGAAAATGTCCTAGACCCTTCCTAAAATAGGGATAAGTTCAACAATCATCCTTTGGATAGAATAGACTAGTCTATACTAGAAGATGCTTTTGTATAAGCCAAAACCAAGGTAGTGGATATGAGAACCAAAAGGTGATTGAGGAATCCTTCTCTAATAGATGATCATCGTCTATGGTACAAAAACCTCCAAAGGCCACAATAATAAAAAAGGGGAATCTTAATCTATTGCAACATTAGGGAAGACTAAGAGAAAGAGAGAAGAGAATGGGAATGTTGAAGATTAACCATTACAAAGAAGAATGGTAAGAGCATTAGCAACCTAAGAGGAATTTAGGTACCACCTACTCCTCCATTTAAAACACTATTCCCTTCATCTCCTTTTTCTCCTACATGAATCCTAGTTCCTTCCCCTCCATAGTTTAATAGCTTAGAACAATTAGTTTTGAGAGGAAGAAATGAACATTAAAGAGTCATAGGATTTTATAGTTTGAGAATAAATTTATATACCTATCAAGGCTCGTGAAGAAGGTATAGTTCATGATGTTGTGCATATTTTGAGAAGGAATATAATTCTCTGACTTAATTAGTGACACCTTCACCTCATTCTCCTAAATCCACCTCCATGTGGATCTTGTATCCTCATACTTCTCCAATTTATTCATTCTCCACTCCTCCAAGAAAACCAAGCCCTCTTCAATTTTATGTAAGTGAGAATTTATTAGGGGATTTAGTATTACCAATTTGGCTAAGCTCTACCAAAGAGAATATACAAAGAAAAAATACATATTTTAGATTATTTATTAGGGTTTGTAGGAATGTTCTAGAATCAATCAAGTAAAAATAGAGCTATAAAATTATCCACCATATTATTAGATAATCAAGTAATAATAAATACACGTGTAGACACCCTTTTAGTGGAAAAGGATAAAGATATCATGTATCTAGGGGACTACCAAACATGAGAGTAGGAGAAGTAGTCTCTATAAAATTCAATATATAACATCCTAAGCCATATAAATAAAGATGAGAAGAACAAGAAATAACTCAATTCCTAGTTGGTGAGTTCACTATATATAGAAATTATTTGATGGGTTAAGTGGATTAAAATGTACCTACTCCTATAATAATAAGGACTTTAGACAAGGGAAAATAAAGATAATATGTTGGGGGTGTAGTGAGTGCAATGATAGCATGGAGGTGTGGATCAGATGGATTAGCTGGGTTG